>JACJUY010010317.1:2111-19909 GCA_014220935.1 Platorchestia sp. MABIK
GTTCACTTTACATAACACTGGACTAGTTCACTTTACGTAACACTGGACTAGTTCACTTTACGTAACACTGGACTAGTTCACTTTACATAACACTAGACTTGTTCACTTTACATAACACTGGACTTGTTCACTTTACATAACACTGGACTAGTTCACTTTACGTAACACTGGACTAGTTCACTTCAGTCAACATCGGCCTAGTTTTTATCTGGAGTTCTAAAACAATTTATTTCAGGAGGAGCACAGTTGAGACGGAAGAGTGTCGTCAGTTGTGTTGGGCGAGTTTATTCCCTGTGCTGCTAGCATTTATTAACTTTTCCCTATGATATAATAATTTGCATGCCTATCTGCCTCACAACTGAGGTGTACAGGATCATAACTGGCGACTATTATTGCTCCCTCAATTGAACCACTGGTGCGTTCTGGAATGTAAGGGTACACACACAGTCTTGTGACCCGCTGCCGCGTCCAGAGCTCGAGAGAGAAGGGTTCATCCTAAAGTTAGGTATTTTAAATTGCGTCCATATGACCTCCCACACGCTGGTTTCCACGAAATTGTCGGTCGGGGCCTGACAGCTCAATTTTGAGTTAGGCTTTCATGGGGTTATATTCCATGCAGGACTGCACCCGAAACGCCGCTTCAAAGTTTGTTCAATGATTTTCGAAACCAGAGAGAAAATTTCACACGAAATCCTCAATTTGCAGACGCTCTCAATGTTTAGTGAGTCGTTGGAATATTTTTGCAGTGGAGCATTAGAGAAGCGAGCAAGGATGACGCGAGATGTATTGCGCTAGCTGATGGCCGGCGAAATGAAGGTCCAGATTATGGAAATTGACGCTCCCCTGTACCCAAGGGCCTTAGCTTGTGACCATTCCGGCACTGGAGGGTTCCAGAATTATTCGGTTCTGGAAAAAGCTTGGTTATAGCATTTCTCTAGGGGCTGGTCTTTATGACAATGTGTCGTTTTGCGAGCAATATTGTTTGTAATGTTCTGAACTATTTCATTTGATCTGGGAATACTCATTGTTTTTAGACGTTTTAGTTTTTTTAGATTGTGCTGAAATAATTTCCCTTAAGAAAGGCTGGCGATTAAATTTTACCTCTTCAAAGTTTTGTAGACTAGAAAAATTTACTGCATTCTAAAACCAACTTGGAGGTGTAGTTTTTAATCTTAATTTGAGAATCGGATACGTTTGCCAAATGCTGATCCCCTTAGGGAGATACAACTATAGTATCTAAGGAAATTAGCACTCCCAGTGGTAAAATGCGAGGTCCCGAGCTGATTGTTAGGGTGGCCCTCTTTTGTTAGAATCCTTTTATTTGCTGTGTTACGGACCATCTTCTTTCGGTTCACTGCTGTCCTATTTTTCAGCACCTTTGATTTTCTTCTTGAACTTCTATCTTGTTTCCTAAACTTCACTCTCAGCTTGATTACTGTCGCTATGTGCAGAGGATCCTTTGCGGGAACACACCTTGTGCGTAGATTCCGCGTTCCCTTAACTCATCCCAAATGGTATCTTCATCAATCTTTGCTTTGAACATCTTTGTTGTGTTAAGGGAGGCTAAAACTAATTTAAAACTAATGTATATTACTATGTGATGATAAATATTACCAGATGTAAGTGAAGATAAGAAATGCATACGCGCAATCAGTAGAATGTTGAATCTCTCGCATTATTTGCGATGGCGTCGGCTTAAATCTGTTCCACCGATCTTTAACTGAGTTGAGTGTGTGTACGTCCCGCAGCGTGAGGAAGAGGTCGTCACTACTCGAGAGCAGAGAACATGGAGGGTTTGGCACTGTCTCAGTTCCATACAAAGATGCATTTTTCTAGTGAATATTCGAGTCCAGCTGAAGTGATCGCAGAGCTCTCATTGAACACATTCTTCATTCAACAAACTTGGCATCGAAGTCTAAAAGAATTTCGTTGATTTCCAATATTTAGTTAAACCAGTCGGGCCACGTAAAATTGAGCAATCTACTATTTTATCCTATTTTCTACTGACGCTTTCGCACAGGTCGACTGACCAGAACGAAGTGCGACAATATTGATTACAATTCTGTGGTCACTAAAGCAACGAGGTCACCATTTACGACCGGCGACTTGAATCTGCCAAATAGCGTATTTTGTGCGCCGTTTTTGGTGTGGCAGTTGTCCCTTGCATAAAACGCGCTCGTTTTATGTGCTTCATATACAAATGAAAAGAATAAAGTATCAACAGCACTCGCATTATTTATGTACAGAGCACAAAAATAAAGGCACCCAAAATGTTCCGTTGTAAATTGTGTCAATGAGTGAGTTGTTGCTTCAATTTTTGCTTGAATTTAATGCTCACGTTTGAATATGTTCGTCAGTTTTCGATTCCTCAATGAATTTAGATTCAAGTGGGATACGTGTTCGACTTGAAAGCAATAGTACGGCTGTGGAAGGATGAAGTATATTTTACTCTTAACAGAAAAATCTGTCCACCGCTTGCACTGTACTGTAATCCTCGAGTAGCGTTGGGACTAGCAGGTACGGAAATTCATCAAATGCGAGTGTCTTCTTTTCAAAGACACGCGGACGACGGATTTCGACGACCAATCTAATTCTGCCTTAATTCCGCTTAGACTCATATCGATCTCGGCTGTGGTTAAAGTTTTTAACTGGACCGTCTCCACTTTCGCTGCGTAATCTCAGAGCCAAGCTATGGGTATCGATAACAAGCCACCTAACTACGTAGAAATATTCTACATTCATTCCAGTGAGTGAGGGGAATCGTGTTTCAAAACCGACTTAATGCTTCAGTGCACAAAGTGTGGACTCAAACGTGTGCCATGGTAGACGTGCGCTGATCGTTGATAAAACCGCGTTGTGCGTTCATGTAATCCTTCGCATTCAGTGCGCATTTCCTTGCGTATGGCGCGTGGCTGCATCTTCTCATGAGTTGAGGCACAGCTTTTAATGCATTGACCGCGATGGATGAAACTGAAGTTCAATATTCGACTCAAATTTTAAGTCAATTGTAGTAAGCAATTTTGAAATAGCATACATTAACTGGATCGTGCCCTCATTTATCTTTGATTACAAAATTTCGTGACGTCATGCCAAAGTACGTGTTGCTTTGATTAAGTATTTAAAGAATTTAGTTAGTGACTTCTGGTCGGTCAGCAGCATTATGAAAATTCCCTCTATGTACATTGGCTGCTCACATCACATCCAACGTGTTGAGGCGCAGTTATAGCGTCACTATGCGGCGGCAATGACAGTCCTCGGCCACTCGTTTGATTACGCTGGCTCATGTGTTCAGCATCCAATGCAATTTTGGAACTTGGTGCATTTCATGGTCAAGTTTTCAGCTCGGTAAAATTACTGCGTTTGTTTACGTCAACGTATTTTAAACGAGCCTTTCATGTTTCGGGTAAAACGAGATTTCATGGTTCCTGATGCAAACAAAGACCAAAAGGTCACGCATTCAGACTTGCCGTGGAATTGGGATCAAAGCAAACCGTTTAATCGACTATCGATCGTTCTCCCTCTTCTGCTCCCTATGAGATTGAACTAACGTATCCTTATGCAGGAGTGTGTTTTTTTAATGTTTGAGCGTATATTTTTTATTAACTATACCTCATCCCAGTCGAGATCTGGCTGAGAAAATTAAAACGTGTCGCTAATGTGTGCCACACCAGGGACCTCCTGATAGGCTAATTTGACTACTCAGTTCGTTGCCTTCAGCGCGCGAACAATAAATTAAATTAGCGTACGCATTAACGTATCAAGTGCGGAGGGTTAAGCTAAGCTTCAATATCCAACTTATGTTAAACTCAATTCCAATTTTTGACATTAATATTTTTTTAAATAATTGATTGAAACGTGCCGCCACTTGGTGATCAGAAGAATGTTGAAATGCAGTTTGTGAACCACCGGTAGGTCACCAAGCAGTGAACGCATTAAGGCGCGTATGTTGCTTAGTGTTCCTGCGTCATAATGGTAGAGTTCATGATGGGGCTTCTTCATGTCCACACATTTGCATTTTTTGCGTCTCTAGCCACAATGTATGTTTTTTTTATTTATGTTGAATAAGAAGTGGTGCAGCTTCGAACTTGGTGCCATCACGGTTATATTTAGGGCTTAACTTTGCTCTTTTCTCAAATAACTTAAGACGGACTTACCAACAAAGTGCTGAGGGCTCTTCAAAAATTAACACTAGTATTAAGGAAGCTTCTCCAAAACTTCAAAGACTCACCGCCAGAAATCAACGAATTTTTGTGAAGTTCACGTGGGAGGTGTTTTGACCTACAAGCTCCTCGATTATAAAAAAGACTAAAATCCGAGAGAAAAGCACGCTCTCGTCTGTCTCAGAACAATTTAGAGACGGGAGAGTCCGATGTGGAAATTGCGTTCCCGATACTGCTGGTGCTTTGCAGCCACGGACAAAAATGAGCTGGCTTTAGTTTAGAAATGAAGTATAAATTGAACGATTTCCGTTTACTTTAAACTGTTTTCCTTGCGAGCACTCAACAATGTTGAAATTATAAACTTGATTCATTCGGGTACTTTGTGGAAAATAATTTTTTCAAGCTTGTGTCGCTTCCCTCAGAGAGATACAACTACTGTATCTATCTATCACTCCCAGGGAAAATATGTAAGGGCCCGAGCTGAGAGTTAGGTAGGCCTTCTTTTTGTCGAAATAAAATGTTTTTGTTGTGTTTAAGAACCATCTTTTTTCGGTTGACTGCGTTCTTGTTTTTGAGCACCTACTACTTTCTTTTATCTTCTCTCTCAACTCACTCTTTCTATGCCCCTGTTAAATCTCATTATGTGCCTCGTAAAGGGAGCACCGCCGGATGTCTTTGTCTCACTGGGTTTCGCATGTCTCGGAGCCGTATAAGTCATAAACGGCCGGGACTGACCGACAGAAGTCCTTTATGGTGCCTTGCCTCTGCCTTCTTTTACAACCACCGGAAGGTCCTTGTTTGACTTCCGGGCACTGCTAGTTTTAAGGAAGGTCTGTCACCGATGGAATCAGTACATAACTAGGAGCCTTGCTGGCGTTTACTTATCCTGATCCTTAGTCTACTCCTAAACAGAAGTTAAAGCTTCTACAGAAGTTAAAGCTTCTGCTACAATACCTCTAGTTGTGCCGAAAGTACGACACCACAAATTGGCGACGAAGATTTCGAATCTCCAAAGTGAATTTGACTTTACAAGTGCTTTGAAACCAAGATGGCGTTTTCTACAGTTAGCTGTCCTCCATTCGACGTTGAAGTGAAAACAGTGTGAGTTTCTGCAGAGACTACAAGTACAGTGTGCAGACGCTCTTCAGAAGGCGCGAAACAATGGCAGTAAGAAAGCTAGTATTTTTGTTAAAGCCTTGCCTGTAAACATCATTACTGATCTACAACGAAGAATTACGTTACTACGTTACTCACTGGGGCTACGTATGATGAACTAGAAGAAAAGTTAATACAGCAATTTAAAATCAGGAAATCCATTGTCGGCGCATCTGTTATCTTTCTAAATAGAAAGCAAGGTGTTAATGAATCCATAGAAAGTTTTGTTAAAACGTTAAATGACTTAGCATCTGCGTGCAACTACGAAAATTGCTGTCGTGATCGTCTATTGAGAGATGCTTTCGTGGCTGGTCTACATTCGGTGCAAATTCTCAGTGCAGTTTTACAGAAGTGTGATACCAAAGCATTCAACGAATGTGTTGAACAAGCAAAACTCATCGGACAGTTAAATTCCGATGCTCAAGATATTATTCGTGAGGATGCAACTTCATCATTTTTCACAACAGGGAAATTACAGCCGAACTACACATGCATCCGTTGCGGAGCTAAGCAAAAGCATCTTGCGAAGAATTGCTATGCTTTGAAACTGAAGTGTAATACATGTGAGAAGACAGGCCACATTTCTAAAGTTTGCAAATCTACGACGGCAGCACTGCCTTCTCCGGCGGAGCCTACACGAAGGGAACCTACACGAAGGGGACCTACACGGAGAGAAATTGACGCAGCTCGCACTTACATAGTGCAGCCGGAAAGAAGTGATTGTCATTGCAACGTCGGAAAAGAAGATGGGTAAAGGAAGAGCTCACGTGAGCCTCCACAGCGGAAGAACGAAGTTATTCCACAAAACCCTAGGAACGACAATGGTGACGGTAATGCTGTACATAATTTTGCTGATAATCACTTGAATGACTCTCATTTTCTAGAGTGAACACCACTGTAATTCCCGTCACAAAAGAGCTTACTATGTTAACATGCAACTTGAATTGTAAACCTGTTGAATTTCTGCTTGATAATGGTAGTGCAGCCTCAACTATACGTAAAAGAGGTGCACTTGCAGTTGGTGCTGTTATAAGTCCTACGTGTAGCAAAGTGCTCGGATACAGTGGTGGCTCTGTAAATTTGCTTGGTCAATCTTCAATAATCATTAGTTATAAAGACGTCAGTTTTAATCATAAGTTTCTCATTGTGGAAAATGATAGAATCAACTTGCTTGGCCGAGATATTTGTTCTAAACTCAACGTAGATGTTGTTATTCCTGATAAATGCGACACTATAAACAAAACGGATTGCCATAGTTTGCCGAGAGGCTTGTCTTTGAAATATGATTCGTACTTATCATCTGATTCACAGTCTAAAGTTAAAGATACCGTTCATCTTGATGTGTTGCCTAATGCAGTTCCTGTATTTTGTAAAGCACGCCCTGCTCCTTTAAGACTAGAAGACTCTGTCAAAACCGAGCTGGAGCGCTTGCAGAGTATGGGTAAAATTTCTAAAGTGTATGATAGCCAATGGGCATCTCCTACCGTTAATGTTCTAAAGTCTGACGGCAGTGTGAGAATCTGTGGAGATTTTTCAGCTTCCATTTACAATTTTCTGAATCCAGTTCAATCTGTTCTACCTGTCATTGATGATGTAATTTCTCAAGTCGGAGACGCGAAGTTTTTCTCCAAAATTGATGTGTCAAATGCATTTCTGCAAATTCCGTTGGACGAAGATTCAAAGTTTCCGACCATTAACACCTCGGTAGGTCTATATATGTACAATTACTTACCTTATGGATTCCGTGCAAGCCCTGGCATTTTTAAAGCGTTCATGAATAAAACTCTTTCTGGCATCGATAACGTCATTGTGTACCAGGATGATCTACTTATTTTGACCTCTTCCTAAGATGCTCATTTGGAAGTTCTTGACGAAGTTTTGTCTGTCCTCAAAAATGCTGTAATTCGCCTAAATCTTTCTAAATGTGCCTTTCTAACTGATCGTGTGTCTTATCTAGGGTACGTTTTTGATAACAAAGGTGTTCAC
Organism: Platorchestia sp. MABIK; assembly: GCA_014220935.1. Lineage (NCBI taxonomy): Eukaryota > Metazoa > Arthropoda > Malacostraca > Amphipoda > Talitridae > Platorchestia > Platorchestia sp. MABIK. Next base: position 9,413 of record JACJUY010010317.1, read on the forward strand.
CCTAATTCTACGAAAGTAGACGCAATTCTCAATGCTCCTGTTCCCAAAAACGTCAAACAGTTGCAAGCTTTCATAGGATTGTGTAATTTCTACAGTCGTTTTGTACCCAATTTTTCTCATGTCATGCATCCTCTGTATTCGCTACATAGGAAAGATGTACCTTTCCGGTGGACTCTAGAGCAGGATAAAAGTGTCCAAATAATCAAGGATATCTTTCGTTCGCATAAGCCTCTAAAATTATTTGATCCCAACCATGAAACTCTCCTTGAAACGGAAAGTTCTGGTTATGGGGCTGCTGCCGTACTCGTGCAACGCGTTGGTCCTTCTCATGATTGGTGTCCTGTTCAATTTGCCTCTAGATCTCTAAATAATGCAGAGCGAAACTATTCTAACATCGATAGGGGAAGCCTTAGTGTTGTTTTCGGTGTCGAAAAATTCAAGACATTTCTTCTTGGGGCTAAGTTCATTATTCATAACGATCAAAATCCTCTTTGTAAACTTTTTGCACATAACAAGGGTGTACCTCTCAATTGTTCCGCTCGTATTCAAAGATGGGCTCTCAGACTGTCCCAGTTTGACTATGTTTTCAGCTACTCGAAAGGCAAATGTAACGTAAATAGCGATTGTCTAAGTAGGCTTTCTCTACCCACAACGGTAACAGAACTAGAACCGTACGAATGATCTTTGCAGTGAACTCTCTCGAGAAAACTCCAGTCACGTGTGAAAATATAGAAACTCACACTGATGCGGATAGTGAACTATGTCAACTCAAACAATACATAAAGTTTGGCATGCCTCCTAAACCTAATCCTAATTTGTCTAAATTTAAGAACCTGCTACCTCAGATGACCATCATGAAAGGTTGTATACTTTATAAAGAAAGGGTTTTAATTCCCAAGTCATTACGGAGTTTAGTTCTTGAAACATTTCATGATGGACATCCTGGCATTTGTGGCATGAAGTCGTTGGCCAGATCTGTTGTTTGGTTTCCCGGAATGGACAAAACTATTGAAGACACTGTAAAAAGTTGCCCTCAATGTCAATTGAATCGGGCAAAACCTAGGTCTAGAAATGTAGAATGGCCTACTTCTTCTCGTCCTTTTGAACGTATTCATATTGCCCACTTTTTCTACGAGAATAAAATTGTTTTCATTGCTGTAGATGCATTGTCTAAATATATAGAATGCGAAGTTGTACCATCCACGAGTGTATCAGATACTGTCGATGCTTTGAGAATGATTTTCAGCAGAAACGGGTTGTGTGATGTGCTCGTGACAATGCTTCTAACTTTTCATCTCAAGACTTTAAAGATTTTCTAATTTCCAACGGCATTGAGCACCTCACACCTTCGCCCTACTCTCCAGCAAGCAATGGTCAAGCTCAGAGGGGGGTAAGAGTCATTATAGACCTGTTGAAAAAACTCTCTTCTTCCGAATCGCATAGATTCCCCATTCCCTTATAACCATACTAAACGGTGCCTTCCTCTTTCCTCTCTCCTCTCTTTGATAAGCTCTTTTTTTTTAGCGGTTAGGGAGGCTTAAACTAACATATAATCTAATCTAACCAACCTTGTGTCGCTTCATCGCTTCACTTATCCTTTCATTCTCATTTTTTTAATCATTTGATGAATTCAACTTCCTCGTCTAGCTACGAGTGTGCAAGTTAGTGTAAGTTTAATTACTCGCATGTTAATTCGAGCCATAAGTTTTACATGGAAATCAAATTACCGTCGATGCAGATTCGTTTAGTATGGGTAAAATAGATAAAAGAACGAAGTGAAAGTAATCAACATAGACCGTATATGGCGCATCTTTTTCCATCGCGATGTTTATATCTATGATATCAACACTTTCATATGTACATGGCGATATATGCTAAACGTACGGCCAACAGCATCGCCATGAAGGCAGCATGGCGGCAGTCAGACGAGCGATTTTTGACCACCACTCGGTGAGGGTTCAACTCTTAGCGACTGCCTGCCTTAGCGCTCACCTGTGTCACCTGAGGAATTAGCCTCTTTCTGTGGTGTCTTCTTAGCCATTCGCAGCATGGCAATGAAGGCTTCACACAACGGAGGCGCTAATGGGGGCAGTTAGGACGGTGTTACATACGGTGTTACTGTGACCGTATCGGAGCTTTGGTGGACAGAGGTCTCGGTACTCGAATGTTTACTCAGATTATGAAATTTGAAGCCGTTTTGAAACATTCTAACGTAAAAGTAATGATGGAAGTTAATTTACAATGATTCCGACTTCGTTGGAACGGATGCCTGCTTATTATTTTTACTGTTGGAACAGCATTACCTGCAGATTAATCCAGAAGTTCCGAAGATTAGCTGCTCAATTTCAAAATATCTGCTCCAAGAGGAAACCGAACATCAACCTAGGTAGGAGCACAGAGGAGGGCGGAAAACAAGCTGATGGATGAGCGATGGTGAAATTACCCCTTGGTGCCCATGGCTCTTTTTAGGGGCACATTGATCACAGCTCTGATAATCGTACATTTAATTTCTCGTCCGATTTGTACCCTAACGTGTTCTTTGGAGTGCGCAGCCGAGTGACAGTTCTTCTATTCCGTTGTCTGGAACAATCTGATGCCATTGCAGTCGAATAACGGTATTTATAATGACGGTAATATGAGTAGGAAACTTTGGGCACTGAAGGATTAAACACGAAAATGAGGGCAAAAAGTGATGACGTTGAACGTTCAGGGCCATGCATTATTGCCAAGAGGACGTGGAGTACCAGGAGGGCAAAAGTTGGAACGACGACTCAGTGCAAATCATCAGTAAGGAAGCAAGAAACAGTTGAGGTTACTCTGAATATTACTAAGGAGAGGCTCGATGACTGGGAGGTTTACGTTACCAAATATTCTGTGAGGTATAAAAACACTTTTGTAGTATAACTAAGACTAGGTTTTTTAAGCAAGAATTTCGTAGTACAGTGTTTTCCCCTGTGTTGGTATAGGCGTAGGAGAAACAAAAGAGTGCGTCTGGTCGAGGGAGTGAAATGTTCGGGAGTGCAAGGACAGTATGTTGGAGGTGCGCCGGCTTCTTTGACTGATGTGTGAGAAGCGGTGAGTGAATTAACGTTTGCAGCATACAATGAAAAATTGAACCCCGTATCAGTGAGTGGCTGCACTCTTATAATTTTCCTGATTATATCTAGCGTCCACGAAGTTTTGCTTCTATGACTTCGCACACGAGAAGTATGGGTAGCAGGAGAGTGAGCCGCTCTACTGTGAGGTATTCTGCAGCGAGAGGTACGTTGCTCGGATTTAGGAGGGTTACTTTCTCTATCACCAAAAGAGTGAAAGCATTTGATCTCTGATGTAACCGAACAAAGGGCTTGCGCTCACACGGTTGCATTTACGTCCTCAGGTCGTATACCTGTGCAACGTTCCTCCATCGATGTGGAGTATTTTTTCACAGTAAATCTCATCTTCGTTCTTACCGATGAAAAAGATCTTGATCAACACTCCAACTAGCAGACTAAAGTAACATGAGATGATGCAATATTATTGTCGAATTTTCACTCGCAATACCTCCTTTGACGCTCATATGGGGCTTTCAGTTTCAATTAGATCGTTATAAGAAAAACAACGAATATACCCATTACAGTAGCATTTACCTTATTATTAAGGGATACTGAGAATTGAAATCCAATTTAAAGAAATTTATCTCACTAGATACTGTAGATGTTCAGCCCAAATTGCAGAGATTCATTTGAAAGAAATGCAGGCCATTTTGTGAACATTGGGCCTGTTTTAGCACATAACCTGCACTCCAGGAGCAAGAGAGGTGGTGCACTGACACCAGGGCAGCGACTACGCGGCACACGCCTCAAGCAGGTCCGATGCCTCCTGAGCGCCGCTGCCGCACCCTGGATTCTAGCACTCATTTCTACGACGGGATGTGTACTCTCGCGGTACCAGATGTCTACTCTCGAGATACCAGATGTCTCCTCTCGAGGTACCACATGTCTACTCTCGAGGTACCACATGCCTACTCTCGAGGTACCAGATGTCTCCTCTCGAGGTACCAGATGTCTACTCTCTAGGTACCACATGTCTACTCTCTAGGTACCACATGTCTACTCTCGAGGTATCACATGTCTACTCTCGAGGTACCAGATGTCTACTCTCGAGGTACCAGATGTTTACTCTCGAGGTACCAGATGTCTACTCTCGAGGTACCAGATGTCTACTCTCAAGACGTCTACTCTCAAGACGTCTACTCTCAAGACGTCTACTCTCAAGACGTCTACTCTCAAGACGTCTACTCTCAAGACGTCTACTCTCAAGACGTCTACTCTCAAGACGTCTACTCTCATCTCAAGACGTCTACTCTCATCTCAAGACGTCTACTCTCATCTCAAGACGTCTACTCTCATCTCAAGACGTCTACTCTCATCTCAAGACGTCTACTCTCATCTCAAGACGTCTATTCTCATCTCAAGACGTCTATTCTCATCTCAAGACGTCTACTCTCAAGACGTCTACTGTCAGGGTAACATCACTGCAGCTAGCTGTGCATATAGCTTCACCTCTACACAGCCTCAGCATGTGATGTGTTTGAGGAAACGCGGCTTTCTTAAATACTTATCGGAGGGAACCATCTCTTCGGTGGAACCATCTCAGCGTTAACCCCTTCCCCGGCAGAAACGTGTATACACGTCTTCACAAAATGTTCTTTTTTCAGTCGTCGACGAGTATACTCGTCTAAAACTTTACCTCTAAAAACCAGCTACATACGTATATACTCGTCGATTTTAAGCCTTTGTAAGTCATTCTACGTGTGTAACGAGTATTTTCGTCAAATCGTACGCCTGGCGATAGGGTAGAGCTGTGGGATTTCTAGGACATTGCTGCTAGACTTGCACCGACAGCCATTGTCGTCGGATGGGTGTTGTTTGCATCCACATTTGCATTCATTTTTTTTTTTTGGAGCATTTTGAAGTGTTCCATCCCGAATGTCTAGTTCAACGGAAGATAGTGAATATGAACCTTCCCTCAGAAGCTTGAATACTTCTGATAACTCTGCCAGTTCATCAGACAATGACTATTTCTCGACAAGTGAGGTTCTACTATATAGAACCAGAATAAAAACATTAGTCTGAAAAAGGAACGCATTTAATAAAAAATTGTTGGAGAAGGGGTTAATTGCCGTTAGTGAGCTACGATATCCATAGCAAAAGTAGCTCGTGTAGAAAAATTAGCCATGACGAAACAAACAGTCGTCCTCGATGGAAATTAGTTTCTATCGAGATTTCATCGGCGAAGATGAAACGATGGCGAAAAGCCTTTCAGCAGCAGCTAACAGATTGGAAATCTGTTCGCAGCAGGAAACTATCCAATACACACATCTGAATCATAATAGTTTCAGGTGAAAGAATGTTTATCGATAAAATCCCAATATTATTTCTAGAACGTGAAATTATTGGAACGCTAATCTACGATGGGGAGAGTGCGCAACCAATCAGGGCTCGGCCTGCGGACCAATTCATAAAATTTGAGCCAATCAGCGCCGCGCGTTTACCGGCAAGAAATTAGCCGCTTCGGTGTGGTGTTTGTTCGTCATTAATGTAACGAGGAGCAGTGGCATCACAGCAGGTGATGTGATGTGATGAGGTGCCGTGGCATCACAGCATGTGATGTGATGTGATGAGGTGTCGTGGCATCACAGCATGTGATGTGATGAGGTGTCGTGGCATCACAGCATGTGATGTGATGAGGTGCCGTGGCATCACAGTATGTGATGTGATGTGATGAGGTGCCGTGGCATCACAGTATGTGATGTGATGTGACGAGGTATCGTGGCATTACAGCATGTGATGTGATGAGGTGCCGTGGCATCACAGCATGTGATGTGATGTGACGAGGTGTCGTGGCATCACAGCATGTGATGTGATGAGGTGCCGTGGCATCACAGCATGTGATGTGATGAGGTGCCGTGGCATCACAGCATGTGATGTGATGTGATGAGGTGTCGTGGCATCACAGCATGTGAGGTGATGTAACGAGGTGCCGTGGCATCACAGCATGTGATGTGATGTGAAGTGATGGGGTGCCGCGGCATCACAGCATGTGAGGTGATGTGAAGAGGTGCCGTGGCATCACAGCATGTGAGGTGATGTAACGAGGTGCCGTGGCATCACAGCATGTGAGGTGATGTAACGAGGTGCCGTGGCATCACAGCATGTCCATCCAGCTGCTGCCTCTAAATATTCTTGTGTCTCATAAGAGACAGGATAACGTTTTTAGAACAATATAAAACAAATTCATAATATACACAGCAAATTATTTAACATTGATTACAATTCTAATATTTTGTAAGCCATTGTACGTTGGCAAAAATCACATAGAATCGTGATGTTTTGTCAGTGGAAGAGAATCATTGCCTTCGGCCCTATTACCTCAACTATTACGTATGCAACGCTTCCTAGAATTTTCGCAGGCGATGAGTGAGGAGTAGGAAATATCAGCTGTCCTAAGCTTCCAGTGCTCAATATACATATATATGGATCCTATTGTCAATTTATCTATTTCAATCTAACACCCAACTACTTCATTTCTTTTGTAAGGTTCATTCCCTCATGTCGCTACATTCCTGAACAACATAGATATAGGTCATTTTGTATCTTTCATTGCCTTTATATTTTATCTCTGAGCCTTCCGTACAATAATATCCCCTCTCCATGAATCTCTGATAGCCGTGTGGGGAAATGAATTGCTGGAACCAGGCATCCAAGACGCGGCCTGCCTGCGCTCCTTGAGACAGCCAACTCTCCTTCATGGTGCTTTTGGTAGGCTACAAATTTGGTTTTCCAGATTAGATGAAAATAGATTAAAATTTAGTTTCAGCCAACCTAACCACACGAAAGAAGTTCAAGGAGAGGAAGGATAAAAGCACCATTTTGTATGGAGTCAAGAGAATGCGGAATTTATGCCCATGGTGTGTTCCTGCTGTCCTGAACAAGATTTAGCGCACGTAGAATAGGTTAATTGAGAAGGAAGGTTCAGAAACAAGATAAAAGTTCAAGAAGAAAGTTAGGGGTGCTGGAAAATAAGACAATTCTGAACCGAAAAAAAATTATCCCTAACGAAATATGAAATCTATCCAATTTCAGTGAAAAGAAGTCTCACCATCTCCCAGCTCGGGACCTCACAGTTTTCTCCCCTGGGTATGCTATTTCCTATAGCTATAACAGTTGTATCACTCGAAGGGATTTTTCCAGGGTAAAAAATTACGCATTTTCCTCATTGACAGAAATCACAATATTTTTTATCCTTTGTGATGAAGTTCCCCAGGTGAACTATACAGGATTGAAGATGTGATGCGTGTTCTTCAAAAGTTATGTTGACTCGAATGCCCTTGAATTTTGATCAAAATGAATTGAGCAGCAAAGTTCGTTTCAGAGTCGGAATCCGTCGCTGATCAAGTTTACTCTGATTTTCAACACAAACGTCCCACTTAGACAAAAATTGATCGTAAAATTTTTGTTTCTCTATCCTCTTAAATATTCTTCACACTCGGTGTCTGAAAGTCGAGAAAAAACTCATGAGAGCAGAACCAATTGACCATGCTTATATGTGCTTCCTATGAACATTTCATGGGTAAATTTTGCTGACAGCCATTTGTTGACGGCGGTAAAAGACTCCAATAAAATAGCACGCACTCGACGTAGTCAAAAGCGATTTGGACTGCGCCTGAACTTCGCTGCTAGCGGTTGGCTTCTGGGTGCGTCCGAGTTTGAAAACGTGGGTGGGAACGTTTTCAAATCATTCTTGTTATATCGCCTGACTTCTTGGTAATTTACCTTCTAACTGTTTTAATGTTGCTATTAGTTTGTTTATGCATAAGGATTTGAGAAACTCTCACAGAAGTTATACCAAGGGAAGTGAGCATTGGAAGCCTGTGAAAAATGTCGTTGCATGTTTGTTTGCTGTGGCTGACCACTTTAAGGTTGCTGCTGCAGGCTACTTTACTGACATGCGCTCTCATGGTGCACAAAAAGGATGTTTCATTCCAACCCCGTTGATGTGCAGCACTAAGTATCCCGAGACGCTGCATTTGCGATACCCTCTGAAATGAATGGATACCCTGATAGCTTCATCCATTGAATCGAGATTGAACTCACTTTTTTTCGGGGACATATTGAGGATAAAAAATTATGGCTTTCACGTATAGTATTGTCAAACACCTTTTTTAAAGCTCTGAATGAGCAATAATTGAAATGAATACTCTCTGTTCCTCTTTTTCAACTTTATCAATTAGCACTCTCGCAGTACTGTAAATTGTTGAAGTTTGTGAAATTTGTAGAACTTGAGATACGAGTTTGACATCTTCCATAATTCGTCAGTCAATTCTTCGTTAGTTCCATATATCGTCTGCGTGTTCTTTTAGTGCTCTTCCTCGGCAGAACGTACTGGCTCTTCCCAAGTTAGAAACGGAAATATGATTTCTGTGATGGACACTTGATATCTCCCGAGAAAACCTACTTTGGTCTCGAGAAAAGTGAAGTTTTTGCGGAGACTCGACGTTAGAATTCCATATTCCCTCACTCTTGACTGTACTCAGTCTAGGTGAAGAAAGTGAGCAGATCATGGGCTCAACTACCTAATATTTTATATCTTTTTTTTTGCTGAAGCCAAATTATCTTTCATCGCCGTCGCTGACGGTGAATGGCTGCTCAGAAGGACTTCGTACGCTTGATTGAGGGCTGTGTACTGGTGAGGTGCCTCCCCTAGCCGCAATAAAGGCGTTCTAAAGAGGGGAAGGATGAAGGCGCCAAGTAGGATGACGTTATTAAGGGGATGCGGAATCTATGCACAAGATCCCCTGCGCATAGATACAGTAAGTTGGGAAAAAAGGCTAAGAAACAAGATGAAAGGTCAAGAAGTAAGTTGATGTTGCTGAAAAACCGGACAACAGTCAACCGAAAAAAAAGGTCGTCAACAAAACAAGAAGCATTTGAACAAAAAAGCCTACCAAACTCTTGGCAACGATTAACTAGCGCTTTCTTCCCTTTTGTGATCACAAGACAACGCGGCAATTGGGGCGCTGGAACATAATTTGAAAACGTCAGCTCGAAAACAATGATTATCCAGACGATCGCCATATGCTCGTGGCAGGTCTCCATCGCCATCGGACGATTCTGAACAATTCTTTGGAAAAAAAGGTTCATCACATTTGTGATGTAACACCTTTCAACGGCGTTTACCTTCTCCGGTTATGAAATGAAAACGCAAATGGTTGCACTCTAAAACAACCTGATACACGAGGACTTTCCGTGGAGAATTGGAGGCTTAACTTTACTGTAATGACATTTTCCGATTGCTCATGAATAAAATTATCTAGTCAAGAAAACACAAACAATACATTTGAACTTCTGTAAATGTAGCAAAATTGGGGTATAACTGTCCTAAGAGCATTTACTTGAACTCCAGAAAATTGGACGACTTGATAATCATCGGTTCAGTTTGCTAAACGTAGTTCTCATTTTGGGAAACTTTCGACGAATGCCTTTTTAAAATTTAGAAAATTTTTGAACATTCTACTCGAAACTATCTGCAACTGATTTGAAATTGTTCTCATTTTCTGTGACATTTCCAGCTGACGGATGTTCTGTAATATGGAAGTTTGCAAGCTAAAAAGCACAAAGCTAACTAAACGGATATCGAGGACTGCACTAACGATTCATCTCGCTCTTCGCTCTTCCAGAATGAACAGTACTGATCTGTGCTGCAGCTGAGTGCCCAACCAGCCTGCCTCAAGGACTGGTGGCATGCTAGAAGTACCTTAATTAAGTCAGCCATTTCTCAATTTTGTTTCAGATATCGTTCTAGGTGTAGAAAGACATGAGGTATTGGTGTTCACAATTTTTATAAATGCTGTATACTCCTCATGGGGATATAACTATTGTGTCTATGAAAATAAGCGCTCCCAGGGGAGTACATGAGGTCCCAAGCTAAAACAACGTCGGCATCTACGGATGCTTTATTTCTAATTGAAGCATGATACATATCACCTTTTACATTGGTTTTTCAAATGCCTTAGAACTAACACCAGGACGCCATGACGCTTTCCCCCGGTCAAAGACCGGTACCCATTTCAGACACCTGGGTCCAGAGAGGGGTATTGTGCTTAGAATTTTTCTCCTATAACCAACAGAGAAAATCGCCACCAGTGCCGAGACTCGAACCCGGGTCTCCCCGCATGGAGTCAGGTCCTATACACACACGGCTATGGCGAGCACGTTAGGTAAAACTTTCTTTTTGTTGAAATAGAATTGATTTTTTGTTTTGTTACGGACCATCTTTTTTCGGTTCACTATTGTGCTGTTTTTCAGCACCTACTACTTTTCTTCCACTTTTATGTTGTTTCATAAACATCTTTCCCGAGCTACTGTTTCTATGCACCTTGTGCACAGAACTCCCAAGTTCCTTCAACTCCATGCCAAATGGTGCTTTCCTCCTTCCTTTCTTTGGAACGCCTTC
>JACJUY010010318.1:0-20532 GCA_014220935.1 Platorchestia sp. MABIK
TTCTATTCTATTCTTTTCTATATATTCCCACCTATCTCCGCTCTACTCTTGCTGGCCACATGTCTGGTAACTGAGTATTTAAGTTGTAAGGTATCTAAGAGGTGAGTGAACTATTGCTATTGATGTACTACTATGTCTATGATGATCTAATCGTGGAACTATTGCTATTGATGTACTACTATGTCTATGTTGATCTAATCGTGGATAAAAGGTATAATAATGAGCTTGATGTTTTTGCAATGAAGAATCTAAATCTCCAGATGGGCATGAAGGACATGAAGGTTAGACTAGAAACCTTTAAAACTATATTATCTATTTCCACTTCATTCCTGAAGTGATTAATGATAGCATCCAAGTTCAAGGAATTTTGGGTGTTGATGCTCTTCAAGCTTTTGAAGTACTTGAATTACAGAATTTAAATGGCTATAAGGTCATGCGAGTTTCTAATGGGTTTCTTCCTTTTGGGGAGTTGAAATGTTATAACTCCTCTCTAACTTCTCTTGTTGCTCCTAAAGCTGGGAAGCTAGATAATGAGCTTGCAACCTCAGTTAAAAGAAATGTCGAAGTTAAATCTTTTAAACCTTCTCTGTCACTTGACAGCGAAACTAAAACGAAAATCAAAAAGAAAGTTGCCAAATGTAAAATAAACAAAAACCGTTTCGGTAGGGTGTTAACTGATTTTTTTGACGCTCCAAAGGTATGTACTTCCTCATTAGATGTTTCAGATGATAGTCAAGTTCAGACTGGACTTGATCGACTATTAGACCTAGAGCTTATTGGTGTACCTTCTCGAGAGGAAGAGAATGATAAAGAATTGTAAGACTTCAAGAGTAGTGTTGTATATGAAGAAGGTAGATATTCGGTCCAGTTACCTTGGAACCGACAATTGTTGGCTAAAGTCCCACATAATTTCGTTTTGGCCAGATATCTTGCTCGTAAAGTTGCGCATGACAATGCCCGAAAGGGGATTGAAGGTGACCATAGCGATGTCTTCCTTGAGCAGCTAGAATTAGGGATCATAGAACCTATTTCTGTCAAAAGGATAGATGTGCGGGCGCACAAATGGATCCCGCATAGGCCTGTAATACGTCCACATGTAGAAACGTCTAAAATTCGACCAGTTTTTAATTGCTCGTTAAAAGTCGGTAGTTTACCAAGTCTGAACGAGGCCTCCTATGTAGGTCATAATCTCTTGAATAATTTGTTAGGACTTTTGGTTTATTTCCGTGCAAATACCGTAGTGGTTCTGTCTGACATCTTTAAGGCTTTCTTGCAGGTGAAACTTGCTTGTGAGTTTGACCGTAATCAGTTCAGCTTCATTCTTTATAAAGATGGTAAATTTTTGTATTATCGTTACACTACGCTTTTGTTCGGGTTTGTAGCGTCTCTTTATATTCTTAACTATCTGCTCAAATTGCACGCTCAAACTATAACTGATTTAACAACTAGAGACGTTATGGCGAATAAGCTGTACGTCGATAATTTAGTATTTACCAATGAGAGGTCCATATCCTCTTAAATCATTACCTCTTAACAATAAGTTTCTATCTGTAGGTCAGGTTGTCTTACTCAGGCATCCTATAAGACCTAGACCGTTTTGGACCTTAGTCCGTATCATTTCACTGCTTCCCGGACGCGATGGCAAGGTCTGAGTTGTTAAAATTCTCAAGGCTGATAACTCAGAGTCTGCCTTTAAAATTGCTCTGCTTTACCCCCTGGAGTTGCTGCTTCTGATACTGCTTCAGAGGAGGGGTGGGAAAACGCAGAGGGAAGCTCGAGTGAGGAGTTGCATCCTTAATCCGAGCCTCCCGAGAGTTCCTTTACTCATGAGGGTAGTTCTTTCTCTATTGAACGCCCAAGAGATCAGCGTTATTCTTCAGAATCAGACTCCTCGGAAATTTCCGAGGAACCTGAAATTGATATAGCTGCACGTCCTAAACGGCAGGCAGCTCAACAGCAACGTAGCAAGATTGCTGACTTGATTAGGAGAGGTCACCTATAATTTCCTTTCCTACTTTGTTCACTATTGAAAATTTATATGCGCATAAATGTAATAAGTGTTCTTTCCATGCTTCCTCTGGAAAGTAACATAAATGTACTAAAATGTTTGTATTTAAAATCTATGTAACGGAAATTTCTAATGAAACCTCCGTTTTTTCTCTTGCCGGGATTGTGTCGAAATTCAAGCCATTGCTCGAACGCTGAGGTCCTTTGCGGACTTTGTAAGGCAGATTTAAAGGCCTTCCGCAATAAAGTTCTTGGGCTGTGATCCTCTTAATCAGCCTAAAAATTAATAACGCTGGTAATTTACGACTAAGCGGAGCAATGGCGGGGGTTTCTCACATCTTCGGCGAAAAACGTATTTGAAAAAACTAAAATGTTCGTCTGCTCTTCTTGCAACGAGTCCCAAGCCATAGCAAGGGATTTGGGAAAGCTGACGAGCGTGTCTGCCAGAGGCCGTCACGACAGACTGAACTCAGCTGTGAGCGCATGTGCACCTCCTTTAGTGCGCCGCAGCTCTCCGGTAATCCGACCCTCGCTACCGGGGACTCTTGCGTCCTCGACAGCCGGCTACATTGAAGATTGTTCGCCTGAACATGATTTTCGAAATTTTCAGGTGAGCCCTTTGCTAGTCATGTTCCGCTTGTCATTAATTTTCATTATTTTAGCGTTACCGGCCCCAGATGGGTGCCAGGCAATTTGTGTGCAGTAGAGCCCGTTAATTCGGGGTTAGTATCCACTGGGTCGGGTGGTTGCGCACAGTCTACCCTATGCTGGAGAATTGGCGCTCTTAGGGTAATTACTGTTAAATGACCTCAGCCTATAGATAGGCCTACTGAACTTCGCTCTTTCGTACTTACTTTCAGTTTATGCCTTCTTAGCTATCACTTCTTTGCTTTTTCTTTCCTTTGCTTCCGAACTTGCTATTTCTATGCGCCGGGTATCCTGTGTAGTTACTTATGTTTGGCATCAATTTCCCGTTTTTTGCTGTCCATTCTAAATAGTCTCTCGTCTTTGTTCTTTTGAGATCGCCTCTGTTGTTGCTAGGTAGGGAGAAATGGTAATAAGATATTTCTCCTTAGACTGTTGTTTGTTTCTCCTCTCATAGAGATGAAACCATTGTATCTATAGAATTACCATTTTTAAAAGAAAAATGTCTCGTCCTGAGCTGAGGGTAAGGTATCTTTTCTTATTGTAGAGATAAGAGATTTTGGGTTTTGATAAAAGCCATATTTTTTTCGGTTTACTGTTGTTCTGTTTTTCAGCTCCTTTAATTTTTTCTTCAATTTTTATCTGGTTTCATAGCCTTCCTTCAAAGATAACTGTTTCTATGTGCTGATGATCTTGTGTAGCAACACACCTTATGCATAGATTCTACGTTCCCTTAACTCCATACTGAATGGTACCTTTATTCTTTCTCCCTTTGTAACGCTTTTGTTGCGGTTAGGAAGGCTTGTGGGGGTTTCTACAAGCTTCCGTGGATACCACCACACAAGCTTAAAAGCGCCACCTCAAACAGGCTTCGCGAGCCGCTACTAGGAGATCAGAGTACAAGCCGGGCACGGAGGTGCCGCACCAAGTAATATAAGCAGCCTGCCTCGAACAGTCAGACAACGCCCAGGGAAACCTCCGTAGGATTAGCACAAGTCTAGAAGGCAACGAGACGGCACCTCAGTTCCACTAACCAGAGGCCTGGATTGCAGCAGTCAGGCCGCACCAAGGCCTATATAAACAGCTGCGCGGCCGAGCTCAGTTCAGTTGCCTCACAGCCGCCGCGGTGTTCGAAACTAGTCTCAACGCTCCAACGGCCGCACCCTCACCGCCTCGACTGTCAACCTGCCGCCACGCTGCGTCCTCGACCCAAGTCAGCCCTCACCTAGCGTCTCGTGTACTACCAAGTCAGAGACCCTCGGCCAGCAACAGCTCCACCGGTCTACTCTAGACCGCCACTCCCGCTGCGACTCTCCGACGACCGTCGGTCCTCTAAGGCGTCACTGAGTGCTGTACTACCTCACTGTAAATATTCCCTTGTGTGCCATCACTGTCGGCGATACTCACAATACTACGGCTTTTATTCCAGTTGTGTTTTCCTTATCCTGCCGGGTTCGTTTGTACCTCAGGCACTCGCTTCGGGCTAAGGTGTTCATAGTCTAAGATGTTCTAAAGTCTGCCCGGAGCGTAAAGCAGCCTGAGGGAGAACACCATACTGGTGACCCCAGAGTGACCCGGCAGGTGGAAGCATGGCTGGGAGAGATGTCCGGTTGCCCGCTTTCAGTGGCGACATCAAAGGGTGGCTCCTCCACTGCGATGTTTTTCTCGCACAGATCCCGAATCTGGACGACGCTTCGAAGTTCGGAGCTCTCCTAGGAGGACTACCCACGCACATTGTATCCGGAGTACAAGAAGTACTACTGAACCCCCCTGCAAACGGTAAATACGACGCGTTAAAAGCGGCGTTGACGCAACGTTTCGTGCGTCACGACGAAGAAACAAACTACAACGCCATCGTTAAAATAACGCTGGGAGACAGCACGCCATCCGAGTTACTCCTGGAAATGATGCGCCTCAACAACTGCCGACAATCTCCGCTACCCCCTTCAGTCATCCGCTCGATGCATCTTTCAAAATTGCCAATGGAAGCGCAGCCACTGATTGAAGCCTTAGGAAGAGGCAAAACGGATGAAGAGTACCGGGAGATTGCGGATCAAGTCACAGCAAGGCAATCCGCGTGCCGGTCCTCAACTGCCGAGCCCGTCACCGTTTACGCTGTCAAGCCATCACCGACTCCGACGGTTTCGAGAGCTGAATTCGACGTAGCTATGAAAGAAATAGCTGAACTGAAGGAAATGTTAGGAAGGGCGTTACGCTCACGAGAAAATGTCCACGAAGCAGAGAGTTGGCGGAATCAAGTCCCGGCGCCCAGAAACGCCCAAAACGCCAACAAAGGAAGCAGGCCCGACCAAGTGTACTGCTACTACCACCGTACCTTTGGCGATCGCGCGAGAAGGTGCACGCCACCATGCAGCTTGGCGGGAAACGACGGCCGCGGAGGATGGTAAACGCCCCATCTTCCGCGCAGGCAAGGGCAGGCGTGTACGTTAAAGACGCGAACAACGTCCGATATCTGGTCGACACTGGCTCGGCGGTCAGTCTAATACCGCCCGATAAAAAAAGTTCGACCAGACCCCCGTCCTACGATCTGCTAGCAGCTAACAATACTCCAATAGCCTCATACGGGACGGCAGGACGGAACATTCAGCTCGCCCCTCAATTGTTCGTGAGCTGGGATTTTGTAGTGGCCGATGTCTGTCAACCTATTATAGGCATTGACTTCCTACACGCGAACAAAATAAACGTCGACGCAGCAAACGCAAGATTGTACATCCAATCTTCCCAAGCGGAAATTCCGTGTGAGCGAGCAAACTTGAGCAGCGTGAAAATTCACAGAATCAATCATCAAGCATCGCCGGAGTTCAACGACATTTTCAAGGAGTTCCCGAGATACTGGCGTCACACGGACGCACTCCTCAGCAAGGGAGAAAAGATGTAGAACATCACATCGAAACGATCGGCCCTCCGGTGTACGCGAGACCCAGGAGACTTCCTCCAGAAAAACTGGAAGCAGCTCAGGGCGAGTTCAAAAAGATGTTAGATCAAGGTATCATCAGGCCATCAAAAAGCGCCTGGGCGTCTCCCATGCACATGGTCCCTAAGTCATCCAAACCCGGGGCTTGGAGAATTTGCGGGGACTACAGGCGACTAAACGCAGCTACGAAGGCAGATCGTTACCCAATTCCGCACTGCCAAGACTTCCACTACAAGCTGCACAAGAAGACAATTTTCTCAAAAATTGACCTCGTAAAGGCCTATCTCCAGATACCGGTGAAAGCCGAAGACATCCAAAAAACGGCCATCACCACCCCATTCGGTTTGTTCGAGTACCCTGTAATGTCTTTCGGACTCCGGAACGCTGCTCAAACATTTCAGCGTTACATCGATGCGATCACCAGAGACATGGATTTCGTCACGGCATATATCGACGACGTGCTGATAGCCTCTACGTCCGCCGAGGAGCATAAGGATCACTTAAGGCAACTGTTCCGTCGGCTGCAAGAGGAGGGACTACAAGTGCACCCAGCAAAATGCATTTTTGGAGTGTCCGAACTGGACTTCCTCGGTCATAGAGTGTCAGCTCGGGGCATCTCGCCGCTTCCACAGAAAATCGAAGCTATCTGCAACTTCCCACGACCGGCGACAGTAAAAAAACTTCGACAGTTTCTGGGAATTGTCAATTACTACCATCGATTTCTTCCAGCTGCGGCAGAAAAAATGCAATCCCTCACTGAACTCACGAAAGGCTACTCACAGAACTCGAAGAAAATCATCAATTGGACACCTGAACAAGACGCAGCTTTTGCAAGATTAAAGAACGAGATTTCCCATCTCACTATGTTAGCGCACCTAGCTCCAGAAGGCAAGACCATCCTATAGTTACGGACGCCTCGGCCACCGCGGTGGGGGCTGTTTTACAACAGGAAATCGAAGGAGAGCAACTACCAGTAGCCTTCTATTCAAAAAAGTTGGACGACGCGCAACGCAAATATAGCACCTACGACCGGGAGTTAATGGCTATCTTCTTAGCAGTCCAACACTTTGAACATTTCTTGGAGGGCCGGAGTTTTGAAATCAAAACGGATCATCGACCACTCTGCTTTGCTCTTCACAAATCTACGGATGGCAGCAACCCCCACGTGGCCAGGCAACTGTCGTATCTCTCGCAGTTCTACTGTGAGATCAACCACATCAGTGGCACCACCAACACTGGAGCGGACGCGCTATCGCGGATGGTATCGGCGATCCTACCCAAAGAACCATCAATCGACTACGAGGAAATAATAAAAGAACAGAATGAAGATCAAGAATTAGAAGAGCTCCTGCATCCAGCATCGAAGAGTGCCCTGGAGATCCGCCCTATCAATACTCACTTCAGTAAAATACCCCTGTGGTGCGACGTCTCCACCGGCCAGGAGAGGCCGTACATCCCCAGGAATTGTCGCAAAACAATATTCACGCATTTTCACGGAGCAAGTCATCCTGGGATTCAAGCAACGCGGAACCTCCTGAGACAACGGGTAATCTGGCCCGGCCTCAACAAAGATGTCGGCAAGTGGACACGAGAATGTATTCCGTGTCAATCGAGCAAGATTACGAAGCACGTCAAAAGCCCCCTTGGAAAGATGCCAGTTCCAAATGAACGATTCCAAACCGTACACGTGGACATAGTCGGCCCCCTGCCCGTATCGCAGAATTGCCGGTATCTGCTCACGTGCATTGATCGTTTTACAAGATGGTGCACGGCTACACCAATGATGGATTGTACGGCAGAAACTTCAGCCCTCGCTTTTCTCCAGGGGTGGGTGTCTTCGTATGGAGTTCCGACGACGATCATTACGGATCAAGGTGTACAGTTCGAATCGACACTGTGGAAGAACCTCCTAGCAGCTTTGGGCACAAAGCGACACCGGACTACAGCCTACCATCCACAAAGCAATGGCCTGGTGGACAGGCTACACCGACGATTGAAAGAAGCTTTGAAAGCCACTGTAACCGACGCGAACTGGGTGGACGCCTTGCCCCTCATACTTCTTAACATCAGAGCAACACCACACTCAGATGCCAACATTTCACCGGCCGAAATGGTGTACGGGCAGACGTTACGCCTCACCGGAGAACTACCTGCAATGAAGAACGAAACTCTACCAGCGGGAGAATTCCTGCAAAGGCTGCAAGAGACGATAGCACGACTACAGCCAGTACTCCCAAGGCAGCAGGGGCCTACAAATGTCAATGTTCCAAACGCCTTGCAAACGGCAACGAACGTTTTCGTCAAACATGGAGGTGTCAGAAAACCATTTCAGAGACCGTACGATGGCTCTTTTCGTGTTCTTCACAGGACCCCCAAGTACTTCACCAAAGACATGCGAGGAAAACCTGCCAACATAACAATTGACAGGGTGAAAGCAGCGCACCTACCCGATATCAGCGAAACAAAAATGAAGCACGTAGGATCAACAAGCACGACAGCACAGGATGTCTACGAAGGAGTCCCTTTTCCTTCAGAAGAAGCGCACCGACAGACCCAGTCCAACATAACAGCAAACGACAACGGGGCGAAAAATGACTGTGCCTCGGCGGTGGTGGCTCCTGAACAAGGAACCATAACAAAGTATGGCAGAAGAAGCAAACCTCCACTGAGATACGCAGAAATTTAAAAAAAAAAACGGGGAGGCACCTGTGGTGGTTTCTACAAGCTTTCCGCGGATTCCACCACACAAGCTTAAAAGCGCCACCTCAAACAGGCTTCGCGAGCCGCTACTAGGAGATAAGAGTACAAGCCGGGCACGGAGGTGCCGCACCAAGTTATATAAGCAGCCTGCCTCGAACAGTCAGACAACGCCCAGGGAAACCTCCGCTTCGATGCTGAGGAGGTAAGAGAGAAGTGTTAGAGTTTGGCACAGAGTGTGCCGAAGGAAAACAGAATAGAAAGGGAAATGGATAGTAGAAGACAAAGGACACAACTCGCATGCATAACTAGTTTGTTAGGTTCTATTCATGGGAGGTGTATATATATATATTGTGAAGAATAAACCTCTCAAGGCTTTGTTGAGTGTTGTGGGGTTATGCAGTGTTTGGAATGTTTTATGTTATTACCGACAGTGGAACACGCCGCCGGTGTGTATATGCTATATTGTGTGTTGAATCATTAGGTTCTGCTCTTACTAATAAATAAATAACAAGGCAATGATGAGATGGGAGGAGGTCTTGGGGTCCCAGCTGCCCGCCCTTCCTTGTAATTGGAGACCAGGCCTACCCGCGCTGGTTCCCCAAGAAAAAATAAAGAGAAAAAAAGTGTTAAATAGTTATGTTGATCATCTTAGGCCTGGTCTCAAGTAAATATTGGGGTTGGAGGTGGTCCCAGCGCTAGGAGCCTTGAGCTCCTGAACCACACGTGTGGTTTGTCACAGTAGCCTGCAACCATGTTTTCGAAAACTTCAGGTAAATTATCTTGTATGTGCTTCCAGGTTTTGTTTGCTTGATTATGTAACACTATATTGATGGGTTGGAGATGGCATTGCTGATGTAGTGACTGTGATGTTATTCGATCTGATAGTGAGGCATTTGCAATGAAACGAGTGGCGGTATTTTGAACTCTTTGTAGTTTTGTGAGTGAGTTAGTGGAAAGGGTATGCAACGGGATGGCCGGGTATAGTAGTGCTGACCTAACGTATGCTAAGTACAGTTTCCTTTTAATCTTGGTGCTTAGTTGTCTGAATCTGAAAAGTTTGGATAGATTTGCTTTTGCTATTGCCTGTCTATTTCCAACCTGAGATGTGTAGCCCCATTTGAAAAGTTTAAGCCCAAAACTTTGCCCTTTGTTTGATACGGGATGTGATCGTCGTTAATATGGACCGTGTCTGATTTTATTCTTGCTATTGGTACTATTGTAAATTTTTGCATATTGGTCTTTATTTTCCATTTGTTTTCGAACTGGTTGATATTGTTGATTGCTATTTCAGTGTTTCTTGCAATATCCCTGGTATTGCTGGAATGAATTGCGACTATTTGAGTGATATCATCTGCATATGCTATGTATTCTGAGTTTGGAACTGGATCTGGTAAATCGTGTGTATAAAAGTTGAAGAGAGTGGGGGAAAGGCACGAGCCCTGCGGTACACCGGCCTCTAGCTCAAAAAGGGGACCTGTGATGCCACCTATCCTGACTGCTGCTGCTCTGTCTGTTATTAAGTCGCAAAGTGTTCATGTTAGGGATGAATGAAGGTTTAGATTGACTATTTTGTATTTAAGGCCTACATGCCAGACCTTATCGAAGGCTTTAGCCACATCTCGGAGGACTACATCAATCTTGCATTTGTCTGATAGGTGGTTGACAATGGTTTCATGGAAAATTGCAAGTGCCGTATGTGTCCCGTGATCTGCTTTGAAGCCGTGCTGTCTTTTGTTTAGTTTATTTTGCTGTATTAAATGGCATGTGAGTCTGTTATTTAGAATTTTCTCGAATAGTTTTGCTTGAATGTCAAGTAGTGAAGTAGGGCGGTAATTTTTGACTTCATGAGGGGAGGATCCAGCTTTAGGTAAAAAAATCATTGTTGCTCTCTTTAGACTGTCAGGAAAGTACCCAGCTGATAGGGAATAGTTAAAGATATTAGTTAGTATGGTCAGCATGTTTAATGGAAGATTCTTTAGGTGATTGAAAGTTATTCCTGTCGTTCCGGGGGCCTTTTGTTTGAATGTGCGAAGAGTACTGATTACTTCCTGTGTGGTAATTTGTGGGAGTTGCAGTGGATCAAGTCTTGTAAGGTCGCCTGTGTGGAATGGTATTGTTTGCTGATTATTGTAATTCATCCAGTTTTCTATTATTTCAATGTGCTCCTGATCAAATGCCTCATCGTCGTCATTGGTAAATATCTTTGCCAGTGATTCCTGAAGACCCTCTCTTTGTCTGCCGGTTCAGTTAATTCTACATTGTTATGCCTGATATAAGATGCCTGCTGTTTGTTTCTATTTGCTCCTTGAAGTTTTTTGACCATTGGTCCAAAATTTTTGCATGTCTGCCTCCATTTCAAGTCATTCATGATGTTGTTACAAGATCTGGTGTACAAGCCGTAGTAGATAGTGTTAAGGTTGTTTCTCAGATTGGTAATATATGTGATTAGCTGTCTAGATGGGCCGAATATGGATACGTGATTTAATGCTGCTTTGTATATCAGTTGAGTGTTAAGAGCTTCTTGGCTGGGCTTGATGCCTGGAATAGTCCTGTAAGATAAGGTGGGAATGTGCTTGTTTGCCGCCGTTTGAATTACTGATGTCCAGTCCTCTATTGCCCTATCAACTTCCTCTAGAGTGGGTTTTGAATCTATAAATTGTGTGTGCCTTCGTAACTCAGCTCTGTATTCCTCCCAGTTGGCTCTATGAAAACATTTCCTAGGTTGTATGGGAATCTGTATTGGGTTTGCAGAAATTTTTACAATTAGTGGTATATGGTTAGATGGAGTCAGGGGTCCAGCTTTAAGATATGTGTTCGAGTAAGCCCTACTGTTCTGTAACATAATGTCTGGAGTGGAGGTGTGATGCCCGGAAATATAAGTCGGAAAGAATGGCCCGACATGAGAACAAGTGCCTGACCTTATAAGGGTGTGTAGATTTTTACCTCTAATGTTTGAAATGTTGTGTCCTAAAACCGGATGTCGTGCGTTAAGGTCACCTATCAGGTAGGTGGGGTGGTTTCTTCTGAAGAGGGTATTTAAGTCAATTAAGTTGAGATATTGCATTCGAGGGGGTGTGTACGTCGTGGCTATTGTGATTGGTCCTTGTGGTGTTTCCAATGTTACAGCGATCATATCTGAATAAAAATTATCAATTAGTCTGTATTTAATGTTCTTTCTGATTGCTATTGCTGCTCCAGCGTAGCGTTCGTTTGCATGATTGACAGTGAAAACGTTATAATTGAAGATTTTAAGTAATTGTCCTGTTGTTACTGCTGTTTCGTTCAGAAGGATGATATCTGGATCAAATTGATTGTAAATGTTCGAGAGGGTGATTTTCTTATTGTTCCAAGTGCTAACGTTGTGCTGCAAAATTGTCAATGAATGCATGGTTAAGGCTTGGATTTTTTTTCTGTGCTTGTGGTGGAATGCTTGGGTAGTCGTAAAAATTTGTCGTGGTTGAGAATGTGTATTTTTGTGCCTGTAAGTTTTAGTCTCTCTGATCTGATCATTTCCAATATTTTTCTTGAGTCTGCGTCCTGTACTGCAAACTTTAAGCCGAAATCCTTCTTGGCTAATTCATTAACATCCCATTTCTGTGTTGGGTTTGGAGGAATCTGCTGTTTGTCGTTAGAGCTACGGTAAATTTGAATAGTTACTGGTCGTGTTTCTGTGTGTTCTCTTTCAGTTGAGGGAAATTGATCGCTGATCTTCCTCTTGATTCTTGGGTCTATTGGTGGTTCAGGATCTATTTCTGCCGCCGTCGGTATTGGGTCATGTGTCCGTTCAATAAGGGCAGGGGCTTGTCGGGTTGTTGGAGAATAGGCCCTCGGCCTCACCGAAGGACCCTCCTCCTCATGTTCACTCTCACTATTTGATTCGTCCGCAGATTGCATGCTTGAACTTGAAGGTTCTGACTGTTCATGTTGCATATGAAATTCACTGTCTGTATTGTTGTAGAAAAAGTTGAAGATGGATTTTGAGTCTCTGTCCTCAAATTTAGCATCGATACCATAGTTTAGTTGAAGGTTTCTAGAGAGAAGGCAGCCGAAGCTCTCTTCTCCTGCTAGACTGGCGATATGGGCTTCAAGGATGAGTGTGAGTAGCTTAACCTGAATGTTGTTGGAAAGGGTGAGTGTGTGCTTTGGTATTGTCGATTCTTTGATTGCGGTTCTTGCTATTTGTGAATAGGTTTGCTGAGTTCTTTCACTTTCCTGTTGGGTAATTCTTTGTTCCTTTTCTTTAATTGCATTTTTCCGTGTCGGGCAGCTGGCAGCGAGAGTTCTGTGGGCTCCCCCACAGTTTAAACACTTCCTGTACTCGTTTTGGCATTGAGTACAGGAGTGTCCAACATCACCACATTCTGAACAAACGGTTATAGTGGCGGGACATTGATGAGTGGCGTGATCTTCAATCTTATAGCATTTGTAGCATATTAGAAGGTGGGTGAACTTTCCTGCTTGGCATTGATGTGTCGTTATTTTGGTGTTGAACATCAGAAATCCATCGCGCAACACTCTTTGAGCAATGGTAGTGTCTGTTGTAACTATCTTGATAACATGTGTGTAGTCCTTTATTTTGATTATTTCGGCAATTTTGAACCAGGGTGGGAGTCTTTGAATTTCCTGTTGTATTTCGGTTGGTTGTTTCTCTCCAATGTATCCGTCTATCTGTCTGACGAAGATGGAGCGTTTAGCTCTGAGGTCCGGAGGTATTACCGGTTGTAAGTTGATGCGCTTGAAAACTTCCTGAGCATTGTTTGAAGTGAGCTTGTCAACTGCATTTGGATCGTCCGTGACGGCATAGAAGCCGAGTTTGTTGTCTGTAAGTCTGATGAGAGGTGCTTCCAGTTCCGAGAAAGCTGCACTAAAAACGCTTTGGCGTAGAACTTCCGTTTTTTGGTCAATTCTTTTTAGTTGAACTCTGTATGTGGTTGCTTTGGGTTTTTTGTAGAATTGTGATGAACTACTATTATCCGGAAGTGTAGGCGTAGGAAGGCCGGTTTGGGAGGGTCCCCTTGGCTGGCGGGTGGACCCACCAGGCAAAGGGGGCTTCCCCCGTGCGGCAGGATTAGACATACACGCGAGCTGTGGTCCAGAGATATGGAAAATAACGCGAGAAAAAGTGAAAAAAATAAAGTCTCTCACCTCCCCAGGGCCAGGCCCCGAGGCACCTCAAGTACCCCACCAAAACAAGGCTTACCGTTGAAATGTAACTCTCACCAAAACTCCGCTGCTCCAAAGACACCAAGGCAGGACGAAGAACGCTTCCAGAAGAGCTGAGAAATTCCGAGCACTGCTGAATACTGTCACCATGAGTGACCGAAACCGTAGGATTAGCACAAGTCTAGAAGGCAACGAGACGGCACCTCAGTTCCACTAACCAGAGGCCTGGATTGCAGCAGTCAGGCCGCACCAAGGCCTATACTTTTTTTTTAATTCATATTATTTGTTATAAATACTATTGGAAATTATTATCAACTTTGAACATCAGGTGACAGTTCCAGCGCTTTAGCTTTGGCAATATTCTGGCTGTGTCACACTCTCGTCAAAAACTACTTTGATGAGCTTCATCAATGTTTGATTGAAATTTTACAAAATTAAACTTTAATTCGCTCCAACGTGTTGTTCTAACACACCTAGTTGTTCGTAGTTATTTAGAGTTTCTATCATTTTTAGAAAGCCACCTTTGGTTGATAAGCTAATTATTTTCTCCTCTTTCGTCAGGTTGAGAAGCCCATTGCCACCCAAGTGCTTCAGTCCATTGCCACCCAAGAAACAATTGAAATCATTGAAGACTATTCACGGGCCTTCCTCGAATTGGTTACCTTCCCTACAGGTTGTTACAAAGGCCCTGCCTTCAAGTTCAAGCACCTCTGATGAATCTCTACCACCATCACTATGGTGCTTTTCTTTGGTGGTGCTCTTCTCCCAACACAAGTCTCTAAACAGACTTGTGTTGGGTATGTTTTTCATTAGACTCTACATGAATTGAAAAGTCAAGGTTAAGAATTTTTAAGAGAATGAAGCAGGATGCCCTTTCTTCGTCGTGTCAAAATGATTTGGCTGTTGTGTAATTTTTTGTTGATTATAATTCCACAAAGGAAATTTTCCAACTGATGAACATCAGCCAATCATATAGTAAACAATTTTGTTGCCATTAGCATCCTAATGCGCCTAAACAAAATGTGCGTAAGTATTTACTTTGGTAGTACAGATGTAAATCAATCGTGTATGAAGTATTAAAAAAAAAATTTCGTGCTATGTTTAAAATAATGTTGAGACAATGAAATGAGTGAAGTGCTGGATTGATGAAATTTTAGTCTTTTTGTACCTTGCTAATGATGTGCTTGACCAGTAATTACAAATTATACTTTCGTTATGCCAAGTTATGATTATTTAACAATACAATACCAAAGGGTATTTAAACTTTGCTTTAATATACTTTTTATATTAGTCACCAACAAGACAAACTATCTGTGTTAGATATGTAGAATATAAGTGCCAAATTTTAAGAAATATTTTTCCATTGAGCTAAATGTTCAGCAATTATTTACCAAAATGTCAGTTATGTTGTTTAGTGATGATTTACGCTACATTTGTGTTCATACAAGAGACGTAGAAATTAGCAAATGACTAACTTAATTCAAGCTGAAGTAAACCCTACAATTTGACACCCCAGAATTGGTCAAGGCTGTATTAAAAATCCACCAAAGTGCACATCAAGCGCATCATGATGGTCTATACTTGTTTGCTCTACGCAGTGACGTTACTTTGCGTACAAAATATAAGATGAGGCTGTGGTTAATTAAGGGATGCGCATCTCTATTCAGATTTTTTCATTAAGCTAAATGTTCACTAATTATTTACCAGAATGTCAGTTATGTTGTATAGTGATGATTGTCATAAGAAATATTTATTTGCCATATACTTTTCATCAGTTTCATTTCATAATTAGATGGCTTGCGGTTGACTACTTATTACAGAAATATGGTATTATTGTTAGGGGATTTTTAAACATAGTACAAACCCTGTGTACGTGTTTGTACTCATTGATCCCTACTTTATTCCTCTCTTTGGAACACCGTTGTGGTTAAGGTGGCTCAAAGTACCATATGTTCTGTTCTTTGGTAATGAAAATAGTGCAAGGTATGGGGAACAACAAACATGTAATCAAAGCTAAAAGAAACCATTAACAACTTATGAAAACCTTTGAAATATTTAAAAAATTAAATCTTAGGTGATGAATTATTTTTAGATACCACTGCATTTTGTTTAATTATAGTTTTTGTCAATGGATGATAAGATATTCAAGATCTGTGCATGCAGCAAGTCCCCTTTGCAAATTTTTTCCTTTCAAGGTATCTCTATAACTTGTTTCTGGTGCCTTAACCTTTGACTTACCGTTTTTATTCGTGCTGTAATTTTCATTGTAAATTTTAAATAAAATAAGTTTACACACTGACTCTTTAAGAACACCTGTTCTGGGTTCACTGTTGTCCTTGTGTTAATCAGTCATGAAAATGCATTCTTGAACTATTATGGTTGTAGTCTATGGGCCTACAAAATTGTATTCAGAATAGGTTTATCATCTTCTTGGTGGTTGATCTATGTCCTGCATGTTTGGGATAATACACAAAAATATTCAACTGTTTTTCTCCTGGCTTGAATGCAGGATTACCTGATTTTACAAAATTAGGTGAAGAACGCACCCTTCATGGAAAGGTGTCGTTTTTTGGAATCTCAGCACCATGTGGTGATTTCTCCCCGATGGGGAAGGAGAGAACTCCGAGACACCCTGCCCAGGTGTCGGAAATGGTTACCGCCTTGACCAGGTAACCGTCATTGTATCCTGATGTCCGTTATAAAGCATTTGAAAAACCAATGTGCATGATGATATGATGGCGGGTGAAGGAAAGTATTTGAACAACATTGCATTATAATTTGATAGTATTGTAAAATCATTAATCATTTACACCAGTGGTGCAAATGCCCCTCGCCAGTCGTGGAAAACCAAACCAGGAAGGTTTGGCAGCGCAGGACAGGACCACGGTTGGCCCATCGGCACAAACGAAAGGAAGGTCGAGCTTGGGCTGTGAACAAACATTAACGTCAAACAAGGTTCCAAGGAAATGGATAATTTCAAGCAGAGAGGAGTTAAGTTAATAATTCAAGAAAAGCATGATTTTTTGAGTAATGTTAGTTTTTCAGAAATTCAACAATTAGTAATATTTTAGCTCTTCGTAAATTAATACATTAGCGATACTATATCAGCGTTTACTTGGCAAAACACCTTTCATCTTGAAAGGTGTTCATAGCTCCCTTAAAATCAAAAGATTATTACAATAATAAGGGTAGTTTGAATACAAGAAAATGTTCAAAATGAAAATTCATGGCATTCTAATATTTGTAGATAAAGCCTAATCCCTTCTCATTGAAGACCCCAAACTCCAATCCAACCAACATTGAAATTATGGAAAGGGAGAGAGAGGGCTGACATTTTTGATCGAAAATTTTCAAAAAAAAAGGTCAACCGAACCCAGCGTTACACGTCACTGCGACCCACCTCAAAAGCGGACTGGTTCCGAATTTTCTGGTACCGCTGCGGTCGTCTATAGGAAGTTCACGACAGTCGAGGTTGCCAATAGCTCATGATAGCTCTAGGACGCAGCAGTAGTCTAGCCTCCACGGCACGGCAGCACAACATCACAGAGCATCACCCCCGTCGCGGAGCAGCACACAGTCGCGGCACCCACCGCTGCTGCCAGCCCAAGGAGCTCATTCTTCTCACTCCATCATAGTGACACTTAATGGCATCCAATCTTTTAGAGAAGAGTTCATGAAATTCGAGAAGTTGCATGGGAAGTTCCACTTCAGGTAGAAATCACTGGCTGCTGATTCCTATTGAGTTTGTGGAGTCTGTAAATGAGTACAACAGAGGGAATTACAGATGGAAGTTCACCACACCATTTTTTGATGGTTCATACAATATCGGTTCATGAGATGTGAACAATATTACTGGAAGAAGACAGTGGTTTTATAGAGTCCCCTACTTTCCTTGCATTAATAAATCACACAATATTCATTTAATGCACCTTAAAGTTCACAAATCATGGAGCTAGTTTGGTTTCAGTGTAGTACTAATTGTAGTAGGTTACAATCAACTACGAGAACTTTTGAAATTTATATTTGTACTTGGCACACCCCTACCTTTTTGAGCATGAGTTCATCAATTCAAGTAGCACCCAAGACCAGACAGTAAAGTAAAACACAGTGCACTTATTATATTCAGGTCTGTTATTGCACCAAGTGAATACCGTATTTATGATGAAACGCAATACATTCTGGTTTGCTTGGCTGAGCAATGGACGCTTCAAAAATGTGCACATAAAAAATATGGATACTGCATATAGTTTAGGACAAATAAAATACATAAGCTAAATTTCAAATTTTTAAAATAAAATGTTAGGCTTATTAAACAGAAAAAAATTGAATAACTTTGGCAAATCATTTCGAATATTGTAGGATGTTTTTTGACAAACTTTAAAAATATGAGCATTTCTCACCTCTTTCAGCAAATATAGGTCACAAAATAGTAAAAAAAAACATTCTTCAGACAGAGTAGGAACATATTTTAAAGTTTTAAGCTCAAATTCAATAATTTTAACTTTATGAAGTGCATTGAAAAAGGTAGAATTATATCAGCTGATCCCGTCTGTGACACTGATAGTATTTGAAATGTTCGTAAAATATATTAACGATTCTTAATATTTTCTGTTCACACATGCCCACACAGATAAATTATGGTCAATAACTCTCAACAAATTAAATTTACCAATTATGTGCATCAATTATCTAAAACTTACTTGGGAAGCAGTCTTTTTTGTTTACATATTGTTTGCGAACAACTTCACACCGACGAACACGTAGTCTGGTTGTTGTACGTGGTATTGTCTGGTGTGTTGTGTTGTCTTGTTTATTGTACGTGGTATTGTCTGGTTTTGTTGTGTTGTCTGGTTTGTTGTGTTGTCTTGTTTGTTGTGTTGTCTTGTTTGTTGTGTTGTCTTGTTTGTTGTGTTGTCTGGTTTGTTGTGTTGTCTTGTTTGTTGTGTTGTCTTGTTTGTTGTGTTGTCTGGTTTGTTGTGTTGTCTTGTTTGTTGTGTTGTCTGGTTTGTTGTGTTGTCTTGTTTGTTGTGTTGTCTTGTTTGTTGTGTTGTCTTGTTTGTTGTGTTGTCTTGTTTGTTGTGTTGTCTTGTTTGTTGTGTTGTCTTGTTTGTTGTGTTGTCTGGTTTGTTGTCTTGTTTGTTGTGTTGTCTTGTTTGTTGTGTTGTCTTGTTTGTTGTGTTGTCTTGTTTGTTGTGTTGTCTGGTTTGTTGTGTTGTCTGGTTTGTTGTGTTGTCTGGTTTGTTGTGTTGTCTTGTTTGTTGNTGTACCATTTCTGTGTTGGGTTTGGAGGAATCTGCTGTTTATCGATTGAGCTACGGTAAATTTGAATAGTTACTGGTCGCGTTTCTGTGTGTTCTCTTTCAGTTGATGGGAATTGATCGCTGATTTTCCTCTTGGTTCTTGAGTCTGTTAGTGGTTCAGGATCTATTTCTGCCGCCGTCGGTATTGGGTCATGTGTCTGTTCAACAAGGGTAGTGGCTTGTCGGGTGGTTGGAGAATGGGCCCTCGGTCTCACCGAAGGACCCTCCTCCTCATGTTCACTTTCACTGTTTGATTCGTCCGCAGATTGCATGCTTGAACTTGAAGGTTCTGACTGTTCAGGTTGCATATGAAACTCACTGTCTGTATTGTCGTAGAAAAAGTTGAAGATGGATTTTGAGTCTCTGTCCTCAAATTTAGCATCGATACCATAGTTTAGTTGGAGGTTTCTAGAGAGAAGGCAGCCGAAGCTCTCTTCTCCTGCTAGACTGGCGATATGGGCTTCAAGGATGAGTGTGAGTAGCTTAACCTGTATGTTGTTGGTGAGGGTGAGTGTGTGCTTTGGTATTGTTGATTCTTTGATTGCGGTTCTTGCTATTTGTGAATAGGTTTGCTGAGTTCTTTCGCTTGCCTGTTGGGTAATTCTCTGTTCCTTTTCTTTAATTGCATTTTTCCGTGTCGGGCAGCTGGCAGCGAGAGTTCTGTGGGCTCCTCCACAGTTTAAACACTTCCTATACTCGTTTTGGCATTGGGTATGGGAGTGTCCGACATCACCACATTCTGAACAAACAGTTATGGTGGCGGGACATTGATGAGTGGCGTGATCTTCAATCTTAAAGCATTTGTAGCATATTAGAAGGTGAGTGAACTTTTCTGCTTGACATTGATGTGTCGTTATTTTGGTGTTGAACATCAGAAATCCATCGCGCAACACTCTTTGAGCAATGGTAGTGTCTGTTGTAACTATCTTGATAACATTTGTGTAGTCCTTTATTTTGATTTTTTCGGCAATTTTGAACCAGGGTTGGATTCTTTGAATTTCCTGTTGTATTTCGGTTGGTTGTTTCTCTCCAATGTATCCGTCTATCTGTCTGACGAAGATGGAGCGTTTAGCTCTGAGATCCGGAGGTATTACCGGTTGCAAGTTGATGCGCATGAAAACTTCCTGAGCATTGGTTGAAGTGAGCTTGTCAACTGCATTTGGATCGTCCGTGACGGCATAGAAGCCGAGTTTAGTGTCTGTAAGTCTGATGAGAGGTGCTTTCAGTTCCGAGAAAGCTGCACTAAAAACACTTTGGCGTTGAACTTCCTTTTTTGGGTCAATTCTTTTTAGTTGAACTCTGTAAGTGGTTGCTTTGGGTTTTTTGTAGAATTGTGATGTACTGCTATTGTCCGGAAGTGTAGGCACAGGAACACCGGATTGGGAGGGTCCCCTTGGTTGGCGGGTGGACCCACCAGGCCAAGGGGGCTTCCCCCGTGCGGCAGGATAAGACATACACGCGAGCTGAAGTCCAGATAAATGAAAAATAAAGGGAGAAAAAAGTGAAAAAAAGAGTCTCTCACCTCCCCAGGGCCAGGCGCCGAGGCACCTCAGGTACTCCACCAAAAACAAGGCTTACCGTTGATAGGTAACTCTCACCGAAACTCCGCTACTCCAAAGACACCAAGGCAGGACGAAGAACGCTTCCAAAAGAGCTGAGAGATTCCGCGCACTGCTGAATACTGTTACCATGAGTGACCTAGTGAACTGAGCTCGGTTGCGCAGCTGTTTATATAGGCCTTGGTGCGGCCTCACTGCAGCAATCCAGCTCTCTGGTTAGTGG
>JACJUY010010319.1:12857-29454 GCA_014220935.1 Platorchestia sp. MABIK
AATTATTGATGTGCAGTGCCGATTTTTCTGTTAAGATCGCTGTAGATATTTCTCTCCAGAATTTTCTGCATTGATCTGCAGTGAGCGGTGAAGAAAATTTCTTCCCGAACTGGGCCCCGCACTGATCCTAAATAAGATGCACTGTCCCCAGAAAATCGATGCCGATCCGCACTAGCATTTCTGACTGGGAAGAAGTCGCATGGGGTCAAATCTGGTGAACGTGGGGGGCCAATGGATGTTTTCAAATCGTGAAATTAAATGATTTGGAAAGCAATCTCTTAACAATGTTATTCTCTTCTTGTGTTTTTCTTCTTGTGTAATTGTGTTTTTAGAAGGAATGATCCTTGTTTGAAAATGGATTCTGTAGTCGCGTTGCACTTCTGTTGTTGACGTCGTCTTAATGTAGGATTGCAGAATTCCGATTCTTTTTTCTTTGCTGCAGCGAACCATTGTGAAAATTTGAGGTTATGAAACGAAGCAAAATTTCTTCAGTTTATATGCTAGCTGAGTATATAGGATACCAAAAATAAACTATAAAAATGTTATTCATACAAATAAAACAAGTTTCACCTTTCTAGCGTTCATATGTAGTTTTCTTTTTATTAGCAAATTAAAAGGGTCAGTTACTTCTGAGCCACCCTGTATATTTTTTATATATATATATTATACATTAGATTAGGTTGCACAACACGGCAAAGCTTTAAAATGAAGGTTATAGCGAAGACAATAGATTTAAAATACATCTCTATTAAAAATTATAACGTTTCGATCATCTAGATCATCATCAGCTATAGTCTGAAATATAAGAAATGACAAATTTAGACCGGCAATAAAAACCAATAAAGGTTCTCGGAAATATGTGAACCTATCCATAAATATGTTCTCCGTGTAGAAGATAGAATTATAATTTCTTACGAAAACTTAGTAAATCTTCTGTTATAACTGAAACTGTGTATAATAGTTTATATGTTTCCGGCTCAGGTCCGGGAATACTCTATGGTCTTCCTAAAGTACACAAAGCAGATTTCAAATCCAAATCTCAACTAAGACCAATTTTTGCAGCCTACAACACTCCGAGTTATAAATTAGCTAAATTTTTAGCCCCCATTTTAAACCCCTTAACTACTAATGAATTCAGCGTTTTTAATTCATCCTCCTTTGCTAAAGAGATCGCTAGTATTCCTGATGCTGACAACTTTTACATGACGTCATTTGATGTGGAAAATTTGTTTACTAATTTTCCGTTAACTGAAACAATTGATATTTGTTTGCAGCAATTATTTGAAGTGGAACGGACCGTTTGTAACTTTAGTCGTGTAGCATTTAAAACTCTGTTAGATCTTGCAGTTAGGTTCTCATTTTCCCTTTTTAATGGCAAGTACTACAAACAAATCGAGGGATTGGGTATGGGGCTGCCTTTGGGTCCAACTTTCGCGAATATTTTTGTGTCACATCATGAACGAATATAGCTTTCTGAATGTCCAGATAATTTTAAACCAATCTTTTACCGCCGATGCATTGATGATACTTTTGTTTTGTTCCGAGACAGAAGCCACGTTCTTTTGTTTCATGAATATATTAATAGTAAACACCGAAATATTACTTTTACCATGGAGACTGAAGCTAACAATAAATTACCTTTTTTAGACTGTCTTGTCCAACGCTCAGGTTCCACTTTTTGTACCTCTGTTTATGGGAAAAGCACATTTACTGGTTTGGGTTCAAGTTATTTTTCGTATTCTTCTTTTTTATTTAAAATCAACAGCATGCAAACCCTTTTATTTCGGGCAAATGAAATATGATCAAGTTATTCATTATTGCATAATGAGTTTGAATTTTTAAAGCAGTTTTTTGTAAAAAATGGTTATCCTGTATGTTTTATTCAGAAATACGTCAAGCAATTTTTAGATAAAAAGTATTCGCCATTGCTACTGTGCTGACTGTAGATAAGAAATTGTTCGTCTCCATTCCTTACTTCGGTGTTCAGTCTGAGAGGTTGAAAGAACAATTGCTCTCATTAATTGTGAAATACTTTCCTTGTGTTGACCTTCAAGTTATTTTGGTTAATAATTTCAAAATAGGATCATTTTTTCATTTTAAAGATAGACTACTCATTTCAATGCTTTCCTCTGTTGTATACAAGTACTGTTGCCCACTGTGTGGGTCTGTGTATGTTGGTTCGACATCTCGATTGCTTTCTACGAGGGTATTTGAACATAGTGGTAGGAGTTTTAGGACTGGTATTCCATTAAGTAGGCCGTCCCATTCAGCTATTAGAATTCATGCTGAAAAATGCAATGCAACTATCTCACTTGAAAATTTTCCAATATTAGGTTCTGCAGGTTCGTGTTTTAATTTACGCATTCTTGAATCCCTCTTTATTAGCAAATTGAAACCTAACCTTAATGACATGCAGTTATCCTATCCATTGAAAATAGGTATAACGTTTTTTTTTTAATTTGTGTACATATTATTACATCACTTACTGAATGGTTTTTATTGTCGGTCTAAATTTGTCATTTCTTATATTTCAGACTATAGCTGATGATGATCTAGATGTTCGAAACGTTCTAATTTTTAATGGAGATGTATTTTAAATCTATTGTCTTCGCTATAACCTTCATTATATTATACATATGATATATAAGAGAATGAAAGAATGATAAAGTAGTAACACTATATCGAATAGGAACTAACTTTCAGAATTCACTTTTCCGGCACAGATTGGCATGGACAAAAGCAATTAGTTATCTATTTCTGTGATTAAATTAACGAGCTGATAGATCGCGTCCTGTGGCTCGACGTCTAATTTTCAATGCAGTACTCTATATCTGCACACGCTAAATTCAAAATTATTAGGCACTTAAAGAGGTTAGAGGTGTTTAGTGAAGACCAAAAGACGTTATTATGAAACTTATTAATCAATTTGTTTAACAAAAAA
Organism: Platorchestia sp. MABIK; assembly: GCA_014220935.1. NCBI lineage: Eukaryota > Metazoa > Arthropoda > Malacostraca > Amphipoda > Talitridae > Platorchestia > Platorchestia sp. MABIK. Next base: position 15,799 of record JACJUY010010319.1, read on the forward strand.
TCTCTATCATACAAAATTTACTGTTTTGTATATTTCACTGGTATGAAATTCAAGTACTTGATTAACTGTTTGTATTTTAATGATTATAAAATTATTCTTAACTGCTGTTTACTTGCGTGTGAAAAGCAGAAAACATTATTTCACATCAGATTAGGTTCCTACAAAGATCTAAGCCCAAATTCTATTATTGCTCGCCATTTGTGTGGTAAGATTTTGCTTGTGGTCACGTTATCTAGACAGTTTTGATGTATAAGTCAGACTAAGGTAGTTTGCAACTCTACGACAGACGGACGTGACTTGTAGTAATTGTTCAAACCTCCGATGTAGATTTGTCAAAGTCTAACTTTCCAATATATTGTTCTATCACTGCAACTAAGCCTAAAAGCTCTAACTAATGGTGATGAAAGAACATCATCAATGTCAGAGAACCGCAGCGCACACCCAGTTCTTCAACTGAACAACATAAGAAAGTCTGGTGATTGCAATCGAGGCAAAAAAATAATTCTAAGGAATTTTACTTTCAACAACTTCTGCGTGGCGATGAAAAAAAAAATTGGATAAAAACGTTGATTTGCTTTAAAAATCAGAGAATTTTGCCAAGGAAAAACAATTTCTTGGAAGCTTTTGAAAAATTACTGCACCAAATATTTAGGTGACATGTAGAATAGTAATTTGGATGAATTTCAATATTCATGATTGAGGGTCTATGTGCCGCTCACCATCAATCAACATGCTCAGTAAAGTGGTATCGTCAATGATGAAAATGACGAAAGATGGAACAGGAAGTAAACAACAAGCTATTCGCCTGGAAATCGGAAAAATGTACGCATGAGAACTTCAAAAACAATTATGATTACTCACATGCTTTTAGATTACAGGCTTGACGCCATTCGTGCCTCCCCGAACTTGAGATCACTTGCATCTCACCATTAATAATTTTGTAGATAGTCGTAGAAGTTTCCTCAGTAATGCAAGTGTGATCTGAATTTCATGCATGAATTTCATGCAAGCGCTCTATTGAAATTGAAGCACTTGTCACCAGCTCAAAATGTCAGAGGATCGTAGATGTCAGAGTGAGGTTAAACAAGTGTTTGGACAATTCAGACAATTTATTCAAACGTTTTTTCTGAGGCAATTAAACTGTCAAAGATACTTGGTAAGTAGAAAATTTTACTAACACACATCACTGGGTGTGGAAAGTACATTTCTTTACCTAACAAAATTACTTAATTTTTCAAAAAATGCTTCAAGTCAAAATTATTCATACACCTTCTAAAACAAGTTGAAAATATTTCATTCATGCAGCTATGGCGAGTAACAAAAAAAGAGTTTCTGGAACAACCTAAATGGCATGAGATGGAAGGTCAGCGGGTTATTTTGAGATTGTTTTTACATTAGAAACCAGTCTTAAAGCACTACAACAAATTGCCTAAGTGAGATTTCAAAAGATATGGAAAATCGTATTATTTCTGCACACAATGCTAAAATGAGCTATTGGAATATTTTCATGCACCTTAATGTATCTTTAAGCACTCCAAGTTACATTGTGAAGAAATAGTACTGGAGATGACTGGGATCACGGAATATTTTTCAAGACGTGGTGCACCCGAAAAAATTCAATGAGTTCACGAAACATCTCATGCAAGTTAAAAACGAAACCGTTTGTAAGAAGAAATTAACTTTGAAAAGATCTAAGTGCCGCCGGAACTCATGTTACTAGCAGAGCAATAAGTAATAAATATCAGCACCAAGAACTCAACTCACGACCTCTTCGCAAGGCCTCATTTAATGAAGAAACGTTATTCAAAATCAAGATTATAGTTTGTAGATGCAAACTTGAATGACAGTGAGGATATTTTCAAATAAAAGTTTCGGTCTGATGAAAGCAAGGTGGAGCTTTGAGGTTATAATGATGTCACTTTGTTTGAAAATTGTCAAACAGCCTACGCGCAGAACACCTCCCCAAATGTAAAACAAGACGGCAAGAAGATAATGGCATCGGTCGGCATTGCATTTAATTGTCCAGAATAAGGAGAAATAATTGAAGCAACTGTAGACAGCGAAAATAATTTGTAAAAATCTGCTAAGAAACTGGACCTTGGATCTGAATGACTGTTTCAACAGGACTGTGATCATAAAAATGCCACCAAGAAAATTTGTGAATGACTCGAAAGGAGGAATATCAAAGCTCTCACATTTTTTGATCAATCTCTGTATTTAAATGCGACAGAAAATTGATCGAGGAAACTTAAAAACCAGATCTAAAAGCCAGACAGCTGATCAACTTTAGTGAATTGAAAGTGTGTTCAGTAGTTGAGCGTGCATTCCACTCAAAGCTTTTAGAACTTTAGTAAAATGTTAAAAACCTCCTAAAACCTGTAATTACAAATAAGTATGTTGCAACTAAATATAAGCCATTTCTTTCAGGTGTCTAGGTACTTTATTCCCAATGAAGTTCCTTAAGTTGCATTGCATAAACATTATATACCAAACATGTATTTCACTTTTACTTCTCAGCTGTATTCGTCGGTATCAATTGTCAACTTTGTGTGATTGACATTATCATGAGTCTTCAAAACATGTTTTAAATAGAAATATTTCTGTTCAAAGGCTTGCTTCATCTAGCTATTTGTGACAAAGATACAAGCTGATGTTGAACTTCAAATGCAACTGGATCGATTCATCTCATTGTGCAGCATTACATAATTGTACTGCGTGGTAATTTAATTGATTGATGCGTTTCGTGACATTCACAGTGCAGATTGCCCATATAATTCACACACTGCTGAAGAAGAGAAATTTCGTCGGCCTTCTCCACTGACGAGTGCGAGTTGCAAATCATTCACGTCATTGTTGTTTCGTGGTGGGAACCACCGCCGTCCGCCCTTTGATCGACCCATCACTGCTTAATTATACAGGCGGTAAATCTTTTAACAATCCTCGTAGGAAGCTTCCAATGAACTCTTACGTGCAAAATTCAACCGTTCAATCGTCAGCTAAAGGTAGAGAGTTGCACTCAAAGCTAAGCAGTTCTATGCGTGGAGCAGTGCATGAATTGAACTAAACTAATCTGCCGTAAGACTCACAGTCTGTAATACTTGAGGTCAGGGATCTGAGGAGCAATTACAGCTGCCGGCCAGACCGTCAAACTGGCTCAGTGATGCTCCGGCAGAGCGATTGCGCAATTCAACCTAAAATGGACCTAATTTCTCCGAAGAGAGAGAGCTCTGAGCTCTCGATCATTAGCTCAGAAGAGGCCGCAATGGAAGCTCAACTGTCTTGCCTCTCATCAACTCATCAGCCCCTCTCGCTGTGAGCTATGGTTCAGATCGCCGAAACTATGCCGACTCGAGGTGATAACCAAAACAGTTATTCATGCAATGAATGCATCTGCCGGAAACTGCGCGGGTAAAATTTCGTTGCTCGCTAAAAGTTGAGGAAGAGCTCTCTGTAATAAAAGAAGTAATATTCTTAATCTGAAATTCGATAGAGTGTGCTACGAAGAAGATATATAAAAGTTTTCTTCAAACAGTGTACCTAAAATTAATATATTAGAGGAGTCCCGTAAACTCAAAAAGGTGAAGATGTCAGAGTGAAACACGAAATTAAAGGAAACGAAATTTTGGTTTACATTCTTGTTATGTTTTTCCACAGTCATTTTTGCAGATAAGTTCTGATTTTTAAGCGAAGTTGAAACGGTCACAGCATTTGTATGAAGAAAGTTCAACTGGGGACAGAGACCTCGTCAGAAGTGGAGTTGCTTACGAAAGTGGCAATGTCAAGATGATGGATAACGCGGAACAACTTTTACCATTCGTCACGAAAGAGATTCTCCCGCCTCCCTACGAGGATCTCGCAGGATCGCTGAGGAGAGAGAAGTTACTCCAGCTATGGGAGGCGAGGACTGGAAGTGCTTCGCTGCCACGGGCGTATGTATAATTCGGGTGTCAAAATGAAGCGGTTAGTAACACCGCACTACGCTGCGGTATGGACATGGTTCAACCCGTCTTACTTCATGATCAACGATACTAAAGTTCAATTTAAAACTTGAGTGTATAATTTTTAGCGAGTAGCAAATTTGCGCCCAACATTACATAAAGTTCAGAAACTCGCTTAATACACTTAAGTTTTTAGTCTTAGGTATTTCTGATGCGTTTGGTTATAAAATACTGGTACCTCTATGCTCTAACGATAACCGAAATAGTTTGTTTAAGGGGAGCATACCCCCTGAAAGTGGGAAATGTGGGGGAAAATAGATTTTAGTTGCTATCGGAGGTGAAAGAGGTCAGGTACATCCTGTAAAAAAATGAAGTTCGCCCGCTACGAAGGTTTGAAGAAGGGGGGGGGAGGGAAGGGGAAATGTTACTTTATCATGTTACACCTCCCCCTTGGCTCTTTCTTCACGGCGCGACGTTGCTATGTCATCTTCTGTGTCTATTAATTACTGTATATTGATTTCAAGGGTCCTAGCTGACCCCACAAATAATTATGAAGAAAAATTGAGATTGTTTATGTTTGCCTATTTTGCCTTTTTTGGAGGATCGTAATGTGGGGTTTCAAAATGCATCTCCTCCTACAGTTTCAAGCTACAGTGATGATTTTGGTATCATCGGATGCGGAAAAGCGTGTAGAATATGGGATGTAAAGGATTACTTCAAAATTTGTCACGATTAAAAATTGTGACGTCACAAACGAAAATTTTCTCTCAAAAAAGATGACACCTCAAAAATTTTAAATTAAAATTTCAATTATGTTTTTAGAGATTTCCAGTTTACATCCCATAATCTAAACAATATTCCGCATCCAATGACACCAAAATCATCACTCTAGCTTGAAAACTGTAGGAGAAGATGCATTTAGAAACCCCCCCCTCCCCCCCGCAAAATTTCATTTTCTTCGAATATCTCGTTTTCTTTCACGAAAACCGCTTTATTTCACGCATGATGAATGATTACAAATTGCAATTCTTATCTGTATAGAAAATTCCATTGCTTTAGGTTCAACAATAAAAAAAAAGTTCCGTATGGGGTTTGCTGCTCTTAAAGAGCTCTATACATCTAAAATTTTAACCATGACATCTATAAATGTTTAATGGTGAAAAACAAATTTTCTCCAATACGTATTTCCTGAAGGAATCTAATCCGATGGATCGTAAAGTTACAATTATTGTTGTGCCGCCCTCCTTTTATACCGCTTGTTGCATGACCTTCAGTTTTTTACTAAAAATAAAACTTTTCATCCTGCTACATCGAAGTGATGACTGTATTACTCAGTGTAGTTGAAAGGAAAAAATTAAATAAAAATGAACAAGAAAATACTTAGAAAACGCAGAAAATAGAAGATTGAATTTCCAAAAATATCATACAACCAGAACAGCGAAAAACTTTTTGAATTTCTAATTCTTTCCGTATTTCGTATAATAACGTACAAACATGGGTACATGAGATAAAAAATAACAGTAATAACAAAAAACGTGTCCCACGTAGGAGTAACAAACAGCTCAAGAATTTCCAAAACGGTTAAGACAGTGTGAGGTCTTCGAGTTGGGCATGGCACGAAATGAACGGAAACATCAAGTGGGACAACAAGGAATCTTTGACATAAAAAACACAAATAGTTAAACAAAGTCTACTACAAAACGCATTGATTCATGAAAACTTTCCAAAAATTTTAAAAATCTAACAGAGAAAAATAGGGTAACAGCCATATAACGTAAGATCTTGTAGTGGAACTAATATCTGAAACAATTCCTTAAATTGATCGCAAATTATTTTAATTAACCTGTTATGAGCGAGTTCAAAATCAAAAATTATTGTAGATTACTTAGGCAAGTAAATGAAGGAAAAATAGAGATCAAAAGTTCTGTAAATAAATACCTCCTGTGAGCCCGTATCGTATAATCATATAAATCAAAAATACACTGTAATTAAATTCAAGAAAAGGCCGTGATGCCTAAAAGATTCTAAAGAGAGGCTGACCAATAAAACTCAGAAAAAGAGTTAAAACTATATTCACCAACGTTATCATAGCCTAAAAATTGCTAAACAGTCTTGCCGAGCAAAAAGCCTTCAACTCAAAATATTTAAGCTCAAAATGGAACTGTTGAAGCTAGTTTAGGAAAACCCATTTGCTATGCAGTTTCTAATAGCAAGTTACCATAAAAACACAACATTATTCTAATTGTTCAAACACCGTTAAAAAGATGATTTTTTTCACATTGCAAGTCAGATCTACTACAGCAGGGATGATTCACAATAATAATTATCTTAGAATCTCGTAAACTTATTTCATCATGTTACAGGCAAACCTATGCCATTTCTTCACGGCTTGACGTTGCTATGTAAGCTCTTATGTCTCTCTATTACCCTATAAAGATTTCAATAGTCCTAGCTGATCCCACAAATAATAATAGCTGAAAAATTGAGACAGTTTAGATTTGTTTTGACTTTTTGGGAAGTCCTGGTATAGGGTTTCAAAATGTTTCTTCTCCCACAGTTTTTGAGTTACAGTGGTGATATGGGATCATCGGATGCCAAAAGACAAAGGAATTACCATAACCTATATGGCAATTCCTAATTTGTTGTCGATCGAAAGTTATGACGTCACAAACTCGAAACTTTTCACACACAAAATTTTTGATTTTGGAATTTTTTTTAACTCCGAAATGGAAATTGGGAAAACGCCATTTAGGTTATAGTAATCCCTGAGTCTTTCCGCATCCAATGCTATCAATTTAATCACTGTTGCTCAAAAACTATGGGAGAAGCAGCATTCTGACCCCCCAAAACCCCCCTCCCCCCCTCAGTTCCGTTTTCTATTAATATCTCGTTTTCTATTAAAAAATCGAATTTTTTCCTAGATGGAAAAAATTTTCATTATGAATTTTCTACATGTACACCAAATTTCATTGCTCTAGGTTCAATAACAAAAATTGTTTTCCACATGTGGCTTTCTTCTCTTAAAACTTTCGAGTCAATCATTTTGAGTTTCTCAGAGAACGACTGCTGAGTCAATTTAGATCGACTGAATTCTGAACAGACATTTAATTTGCTGAGAGATCAAAACACTCATTCTCCTCGTCAAAATCTCATCAGTAGTTTCATACCATAAGTGGAACTTCGAGTCTTCTTTAAGTTGTCAATTCAGCGTTTATATTTTGAGCCAGACTTGACCGTTCCCATACACAATTCACGGAAAAAAGTTTGCAAACATGTGCAAGATCGACACTTTTTGCAGCGACAGATTACATTTAAATAATCACAGTCGGCTTTTGCACAAGAACGTTACATATTTTTATACTATACTGGTATACTCTTACACTGTAAACGGTTACATTACATTTCATGACATATCGCGTTACGTTAAGGTTTAAACGAAAATTAATAACTCAAGCGTATACGTGGTTACGTAGAAGTATAATCAAGCATACAACAATACACAAATCAATACAGATGAATTCATAATTCAATCAATACATGTAAATTCATAATTCATGTGAATTTATTCATAACGGTAACTCAGTAATGCAAAAATCGCTACACAACAGCCAAGACGTAAGTCGTAGGCGTTAGTCATGTACTCAGGCGTTTTTCAATCTACTCAGGAATACAAAAATCACTACATAACAGTCAAGACTGAAGTCGTAGGCGTTTTTCATGTCGTCTTATACTGGGCCAGAATATGGTTCATATTACTTTTACCTCGTCTCTGTCAGTATCGTACTGACTTCGTCTATAGTCCGATATTCTTTTCATGACTATTCACATAGTCATAGTCACATCTTCCATCCTTCACAAGTTGTCTAGCCGTTGAGGTCTTTGAGTCTGAGGTACCGGTCGTGCGGCGTCTGAGTCAGCATTTGCAGCATCACGGGCTTGCCAGAGTTCAATGCCTTGGTGCAGCCCTGCGTCTGGTAACACTGTGCACATTTCAGCTGCGTGCAGGTCTGCACACTTTTCGTGCAGCTTTCTACTTCTATTTACTCAGTTTTAATTACCGGACCACCAAATGTGGTTTTCGATTAACCACCATGCTTGGTTGATGGGCGTCTTTCGCCTCACATTCTTTCTCATTTTTCATTATTTCCCTTATTCTCATTTTTCTTATTTGATACATAATTCTTCTGTTCGTCATCACAATGACAGCAGCAATCTTCAGTGCGAACCTCTGACCCCTCTTCCTCGCTCATGGCATTAATTCCACCACTAAACGGTATGAGCTGAGGTCAAAGGCCCATTGAAATCTACGGTACCTGCTTCCAACTGTAAATGGAGGCTCTCTAATTCCATTACTCAATAGTATTACTCAATGTTGCTTCTAAATTTACCTGGTAATTTTATTTACTATGCACAGCAACTTGCTGGTTACCATTTACCTTCCCGGTTTACAATGTACTTCCTTCCTTATAAACCAGTTAGTTAACGAATTACATGTTATCTCTACAGCTCTGCTATGCGCTACAAAGAGTCTTTCTCTTCCTCTCTGTTTCCTTTTCTCTAGCTCACAAGCGCGTCCTAGGCCGCCGCCTCTCTTAGGTTCACTGACACTGCCAATTGCACTCAGACATTTTTTCACGTATTGCTTCTTTCAGTGACATCAATGACGAGCAATAACATCAGATATCATCTGAATAGCATCCACTGTTATTTACGATTTTCATAGTAACTTATTATGCTCACTTGTTTACTTATCCTTCACATGGAAGAGTACCTTTACTCCTTCCTACCTTTATTTATCCTTATTTCTTTGGGAATAATCATTCTCATGGAAAGGAACCTTTACTTCTTCTAAATGATATCCAAATTCTCGAAGTAACATTAATTGCACATTAATGCATTCTTCAGCACATTATTTGCCACTTAATAGTTCTTCATCATTTCCTCATTTCACTTCATATTTCATCATTATTCTTCTAGCTAGGCTTAATCCTCAGCTTCATTGTACCAGTCGTACACTATCTTCCAATTCCAGTTCTCTCAATACAGCGAATTGTTCTTTCAATAATGAATCTTTGGATCCGTATTCTGCCGACACTAATGCCGCAACGATTCTCTATTTATTCTCTGAAGCCGCAACGTGGAGTTTCGCAAAGGTTTTCGGCGTACCTTTGGTCAAAATAGAAACGCACTTCCTACCAGCAACAGACACACCACTATCTGCATGGCTTGCTGTAAAAACTCATCCGTGTCCTATCTCAGGACTCTCTGCACGACCGCGGCTACTACCGCCTCTGTTTTTTTCCGTTTTAATCTCTTATACTCACGGATTTCGTAGTCTCTTGACGCTCTATAATCACGCACGCAATTCCCTTCTCGCCCACACATAAACAGGGGCCACAAGTTGGGCTAGGTTTGCACTGATCACGTTGCCGTAAACAACAAGTGGCATTTACATGTCCTGCATTATTGCACAAGCTACAGAAGGCAGGCCCTTTTCCTTTGTTACCAAAATTATTAGAAAATTGTCTCGAGTCCTCTGCTCTAACTGCATGGACTTCAAGGTAATCTATGGTTCTATAGCGAAAAAAAATTAACTCTCACAGATTTCGGGGTTCCTCGATTCGCTTATCGCTCCTAAAAAGTGGGAATTCCGAATTGGACAAAATGTTACTTGATCTAGGCAATGCCGCAGCTAACTCTTTCGTGACTTCGCAGCCTACAATCGTTGAGACACTCAAGATACTAGAAGTAGTCGTAAAACTCGTCATAGTTGTCATAGTACTCGGTCCAGCCGTGCTGGTTATAGAAGTTTCAGGCATATTTACGGGTCGTTATTATCGTTATTAGTTTCATGTCTAGGTAGTGATACTCTTCCTCAAACGTTCGGAAAATATCACTTCACTCCTCAACACAACTTCCACACAATCTGACAGTAGCACAAGCGTAAATTTATACAACAGTGATTTCGACAATAGAAAACAAGGTACGAATCAAAAACACTTCCAATAACACTCCTATAGAAATCCAAAAGAAATAGCCGCATTCAGTCACTTTAAATTTGCATTAACAAAACTCAAGTCCCACTGCAATGGTATTCTCTCAATGTGACAATGCAAAAAAAACGCAAGCGTCTCGGAGTTCATTGAGAATACCGCTTGCTGAGCGCCTAGCGGCCTTGCTGCCTGCCTGCACTGATGATTGCAAGGAAAAAACTACTGAAGCAATCTGTCTGGCTGCCTTCCTACCCTGCGAACGAGTTGTGATGCAACGGTTCTGTAACAATTGTAACAATTGAATATTGCTGCTTTACTTATCTAAACCATTTAGACCCAACAATAATATAACCATGATTTTCCAAAAAAAATCTATGTAATATGTGGAAAGGGTTACGAATAAATCAATTATGTGCAAAAACTCAAAATTTGTTCATTCCATATAAAATTATGTGGGTGTACTTAAATGAGTACACTGGGTCCACATGGAAACAAAAGATGCCTTATTCTCTTGTCACTTGACACTGAAACTTGAAAAAAAAAATTTGGCTTCATCCTATCTTATACAAACGTGCTTGACAGACACCAGCAAAATTTTCAAGATTTATTCTTCCTTATGGAACCTCTCGAAACAGTCATGTTCAATGCATGAGGTTATGAGACATTTCTTGCAGCTCCAACGAACTCGAGCATGACGAACAGCGCAGCGTTGTTGATTCTCTAGAGTCTTAGGAAAATGTCCTTCTGGATCACTAACCACGCTTTGTGGTACGCTTCTAGGATTACGTGCACGATCATATGACTGACGGCTACCGTTTCGAGAATAACTAAGATAGTACCTTGAAACCTTTTGAACAAAGCACAGAAGTCCATAGGGTCTACACTTGCAGTTCTGTGAATGTTCCATGCATTTACCATGGCCACATTCAGCATGTGTGTGAACAGTACCACCAGCATTTTTTTCCTTGGATTGTAATCCTGTTACTATTAGTCGCTTTGTCAAGGACATCAACCCCTCCCATTCCAGAATTATACCCAGAATAAACAAGAGGCCTAGAAACAGAAACTTTCTTCTTTTCGGAAGCAAACCATCTTTTCCCACCATCTAGATCCTAGAACATCAATCACGTGATAGCATGTGCCAACCCAGGTAGCAAGAAATTATTAGGCCAATAATATTGGGTTGATAATTATTTATTGACCCGATATTGTAATCTTGGATTACAATAATAGGCTAATAACAAGACAATATCGAAAAAAGATATACATATTTATGATATCAACTTGTTATTGGGACAATGTGGTAAATAGTTTTATTTCTAATATTAAACTAACTGTGTATATGTATATGTATGATATTCAAATAAGTGGAAACTATCTCATAATTATGAAAAATCTCGCAATTTAAAAAATTTGTTAAAATTTAAATTATTATTGCCCAAACATTGGGTTAATACCGTACGCAAATAATGCGGAGTAATTTGTATAAAATGTACCAATTAAGTTAATGAATAGTTATTTCAGTCATTAATGAGTGCAGATATATTTGACAGATATCAGGAAATGTGAATACGTTACAATAATATGTATATTCAGAATTAGTGCAATCACAGGTTCACAGTTCTTGTTTTTTCGGTCGTCCAATGAGTTTCGAAGGTCTAGTTTTTTTAAAAAAATATGCTAAAATCGTTTGTCATATGTTACTATAGCAATAATTGTCTATATATTGAACAATTGCGCACACTTGACGGGATCAAACTGAATGTTCATGTTGCCCGACCACCTTTTATTTTTCTAAGGAACATTTTGTAGTGCCTTACCTTAGTTACCCCTCAAACCTCAATTCTAGTCTACTTATGTATGCTCAGTAACTTTGATATACCCCCAATGTAAATTTTTACGATCTAAACTTTCAATTTCACCTCTGCGTATCACAGATACGAAGTGGAGGGAAAGTATATGTAAGGCCGCCTCTTCACGCCGCTAACGGAACTCAATGGCGGAAGCAGCTGCATATGGTCTTACAACCCCGGTATCAAGTCCATAGTGACAATTAATGGTTGATACTGGAGAAGTGAATATATCATTATCGGGACAATTTTGTTTTACCAATATCAACCTTATATCAAGAATTGAGGATCAATCCAATGATATTGTAGGGAACACCTCATTATCTAATCAATATTGACACAATAATTAGTTGATATTGGGTTGATGATAATATTGTTATTGGGCCAATATTTTTTTCCAATATCAACCGAATTTTCCAGTATAAGGTATTTCCCCAATGTTCATTTTGAATATCCAGTCAATATTGAGACTGTATATTGGCTCAATATTAGGTCAAAAAATTGTGCTAACTGGGAATGGTTACCACACTGTTATTTTTCCATTTGACTACCAGTATTGATTTTTCCGTTTCGAATCGGTAGTCATGGTGGCCTCAAGGGGAGCGCACCCCCAGAATGTCGATCTTTCTAGAGATATTGATTTTAGCTGCTATAGGAAGGGTAAGATGTCAGGTACATCCTGTGAAAAAATCAGTTTCTTACGATCACTCGTTCGCCCGCTACGGGGGTTTGAAGTGTGGGGGGGGAGGGGAGGGGGAAGTGATATTTTATCATGTTACACCTCCCTCTTGGCACTTTCTTCACGGCGCAACGTTGCTATGTCATCTTCTATGTCTCTTTATTACTGTATAATGATTTCAAGGGTCTTAGCTGATCCAACCAATTATAATAAAGAAAAATTGAGATTGTTGATGTTTGTTTGTTTACTTTTTTGAGAGGATCGGAATGTGGGGTTTCAAAAGGCATCTCCTCCTACATTTTTTGAGCTATAGTAATGATTTTAGTATCATTGGATGCGGAATGACGCGGGCATTTCAAAAACTCTAATGGAAATTTAAAATCCATTTTAGATCAAAAGTAATGACGTCAGAAAGTGCAAAAGTTTACAAAAGAAGACGTGCCTTGTAATTTTTTATATTTTCCCATTTCAAACTATGAGTTTGAAAAATTCCATTTAAGTTTATGGAATGCCCACGGTTTTCTGCATCCAATGATACCAAAATCATCACTGTAGATTGAAATCTGTAGGAGGAGATGCAGTTTGAACACCACCCCCAAAAATCTCGTTTTCTATGAATATCTCGTTTTCTCTATAGAAAATGGCAATTTTTTATGGATGACAAATGATTCCAAATTGCATTCCCTATCAGAAATCGAATTTCTTTGCTCTAAGTTTAATATTGAAGAAAATCGTCCTAAAGGGGAACGCTTACCTCAAGTTTCTTCAAGTGGTTTCTTCAAATCTTTGCTGGAAGGAAGAGGAGGCCTACCAGCGCGATTTTCACGCTGGGTTTCCGCAGCTTTGAAGCCTTGTCGTTTTAGGTTTACCAGAAGGTCGTAACTTGTGAAAAAGTTGTCGAATAACACTGTATGGTCGCTGTGATGAGATACATAACTCAACAACTGTAACACAACTTTTCTGCCCAGAGGCATTCTTTCTGAACTCATAGGTGTTTTGTGATTGGCGACACTATGTGTCAGAAACTTTGCAATAGCCATTGGAACCACAAAGCATTCAACTCTAGTAGCTAAACCTGATTGGTTTTCCGTGCATAAATTGTTTTGTGGTATGCCTACCAAAATACTTAAACAATTTAAACAATTTAAACAATTTATTTACCACAGGTGATACAGAGGTAGAATGTTTCTTAAGTC
>JACJUY010010320.1:22654-33097 GCA_014220935.1 Platorchestia sp. MABIK
TTCTAAACATACTGAAGAGAGAAAGACACGTACTGCGTATGATGAAGGTGCTGCAATCAAGTATAGCAGGCAGCATCTCTGCCCTACTCAATCTATATAATGTTCTGCTTGTTCCTCCCTTAGTTTGTTAGTCCATCCGTTACGCTCTCATCCGAGTTTGCAGTATCATGGATACCGAATTCCTGAGTGTTGCATTGAAAGATCGTCTTTACATGCATTGATATGTTTGACATTTTATCAGGTTAGCATAGTTTAAGTAATCTTGATGAAATTTTTTCACGGGTCCATGGTTTTTCTATGTTTGACATATCAGGATAGCTTTGTTTAGGATAGTAAGATATGTTAGGTTAGGATGGGTTAGAATAGAATATGTTATGTTAGGATTTGTTAGGTAATGTTGACGGAAATTTTTCACGGGTCGTCCTAGCTGAACGATGACATTGCTTAACTCATTGATTACGACAATTAAAATGAAACAGGATTGGATAGGTTAGTATAGATTAAATTAGGTTATGATAGGATCGGTTAAGATAGGTTAGGTTAGCATAGGCCAGGAAATGTTGCTGAAATTTTTACGGGTTCATGTTTTTTTTGTTTGACATATCAGGATAGCTTTGGTTAGGATAGGATAGGTTAGTACATGTTAGGTTAGAATGTTTTGTTAAAATTTCTTAGATAGTATCGAATTTGTTCACGGGTCTACCTAGCTAATTGATGATATGGCCCGTGGAATTTCCACGGGTCTTGCTAGTCTATATAATATTCTGCTTGTTCCTTTTTTAGTTCCTTTATTAGTTAGTTGGTCCGCTTTCAGTTAGTCCGTTCGTTACGCTTTCTTCCGAGTCTGCAGTATCATGGAGACCGAATTCCTCAGTGTAACATTAAAAGATGGCCTCTACATGCATTGACATGTTGGACATTTTATCAGGATAGGTTCGGTTAGGATAGGTTAGGATCTGTTAGGTTAGGATACGTTAGGTTAGGATATGTAATGCTGACCGAATTTTTCATTAACGATGACTTTGTCCGGGGAATTTCCATGGGTCCTGCTAGTACGTAACTATCGTTGTTTCACAGATGAAGTAACAAAAAAGCGTGTATTTAAATGTTTTGCCTCTCAGTAAATATTCTCATTTAGTCCTGGTAAGCGGATGGAAACGACAGCCTACAGAAGCCCAGCGCCCAACCTTCTAGCTGTATAAATTTTGACAACTGGGTTGGGGATTGGAGACAAAGTTTTGTACCTAAGTGTTTTTCTTGAATGAATGAAATTCAATTGCATTTTTTCATTAGATTATTTACCAACGAGTTTTTGAGACTTCCGTGTATTTTGTATGTTAATAATTGTTTCCCACGATACAACAAATGAAAATTGCAAAATTAAACACCTATCACTCCCTGAAAGTGTCAGAAATGCTAGAAAGATGAAAGAACAATTATTTTCATAACTTGCAATTTGATTTTCACTTCTGATATTACAAGCAGGGTACATCATGGCACTAATGTGGTCTGGGGAAATCAAAACGTAGAAAATTTGAATCAATCGCTCGTATACAGACAGTACAATCCAAAGTAAACATGGTAGTGCATGTGAAGGTTAGTTACAAGGTAGAGAGCGGAAAATCACTGATTTGGGAAGGAAATAAAAAGAATGGACACTTAGAAACTAAGATTTTTATTTTTCACATATTGGACAATAATAATAGTTTCCAATTACATGATTATAAGGGGGTCATCCCAATTTTTCAACTTTTTTCATCCGATTCGTTTGAAATTTTGCCCGTATATGTATATGTTGAAAGTAAACATTTTTTACTCCATTAACTTTTTCGATTTAGGGCTTATTTTTTTTTAAATACGAAATATTAGTTTTTTGGTAAACGTCATGGATTTTTCAAAAAAATAGAAGTCATTGAGTTTTCATGCTAGAACAAAACCAAAGACAGTTTTAGAATCCTTGAAGCATTGAGAACAAATTTACAGGAACAAATTTTCCATTTGTAATTTTTCGTTTATATATAAATGCGATATTTGATCATTAATAACATTTACATTTTGAAATGTATTTTAGCATATAGAAAAAAGCTTGAAATATAAAATTTGTTACTGTAACTTTGTTTGCAATGCTTCAAGGATTCTAAAACTGTCTTTAGTTTTGTTCTACCTAGCATAAAAACTTACTGACTTCTATTCTTTTGAATGTTGAAAATAAGAAGTGTTAGTAATAGGGCATAAATAATTTTTTTTTCTGAACGGTAATATAATGGACAATTTATGTAATTGAATGCTGTTTTCATTTTCATTTCGATAATCTCCATGTAGAACTTCATATTCACACTGTGAATTATTATTTACAAAAAAATGAAATGAAAAAATTTCTTTATAAAAATTATGAAATTTTATATTTGTAGTCTGATTCTAATGAAATTTGACTATTAGATGCAATTTTTAAAAATAGGCACAATTTCACTATTTCATTTTTTCGATTCAAGCCTTGGTTTTTTTGAAAAAAATTGGACAAATGGGTTTCTAGTTCATTTTTATTGATATTTCAAAAAAATAGAACTCATTGAGTTTTTATGCTAGAGGAAAACCAAAGACAGTTTTAGAATCCTTGAAGCATTGTAAACAAAGTTACAGTTGCATATTTCCATTTCCCGTTTTGTTTTCTTTTCATGTGAGGTCTCATATGGGGTCGAAAATTCTGGATTTTTGGTCCCCTTACACCCCCTTGGAAGGATAGAAGTCATTGAGTTTTCATGCTAGAACAAAACCAAAGACAGTTTTAGAATCCTTGAAGCATTGCGAACAAAGTTACAGGAACAAATTTGTGTCCGTAGTGCTATAAAATTTTAGTACCGAAAAGTCCACTGCGTAAGGTTCCTTTTTCAACAAAGACATAAAAAATGCTCATCGGACCGACAAATGCCTGGGTTGACCTCCTTAAACAGGATATCTGACAAACGTCTGCAGCAGCGTGTGGATTGTGAAGGTAGGCTTTTGCCAGATACACTGTTAAAAATCACATAATTAGAAACTACCATTATTGTCCAACAAGAGAAAAAAATAGAAATGTTAGTTTCTAAGTGTCCATCATTTTTATTTCATTCCTAAAACAGCAATTTACCGCGTTCCACCCTGTACTTCATAATGGGATCACATACCGTAGCATAGTTACGGTAGGTACAACTATTTTGAATGTTCTCCTTCAATTAAAAAGAGGCTTTATCTTTTATACATTTGTCGTAGCCTTCTTTTCTTTTCAATGCAATTATACTGTTATTCCTACTTCATCAGTCGTTTCAAGGTTGACCTTCAAATTTACGGTTTATTTCAGCAGGATATATTAAACACATATCTTAGTACGGCCATACATTTTCTGTTTTAACGAAGGGTGAACACACTTATGACAAGAGGTTGATGAAACTAGCAAATATCGAGGATGATGAAATAATGGAAAATCCCAAAGAACTTAACTTGGAGTACTCTGCGATGGTGACGAATTAAAGGTCTAGTAATTACGTTGAATCGGATATGTCGATCTTAAGTTACACAGAGATTACA
Organism: Platorchestia sp. MABIK; assembly: GCA_014220935.1. Taxonomy (NCBI): domain Eukaryota; kingdom Metazoa; phylum Arthropoda; class Malacostraca; order Amphipoda; family Talitridae; genus Platorchestia; species Platorchestia sp. MABIK. The sequence goes on from JACJUY010010320.1 coordinate 26,219, forward strand.
TAGACTCTCTCTCAGAGTGCCGGCTGAGTTTTAAATTAACAAGTCAAAAGGTGGCACTAACAGACCTTTACAAGAGGAAATCTCGTATTATAATGATCCTACCTAACTGTCAACGTATGCTTAAAAATCAGCAGCGACTGCTGCAGCTTCTGTCGATTCGTTAAGGCGGTTGGCAGTTCTCAACTGTCGGAGAGTGTCTAACACTTTTGCTGTCGCCTTTCCTATGCTGAGCTTGCTTTCTTCGTTGATTTATTACTAACCGATCGGGCGTAAGGTCTACGTTCTGCCGTTCACTCTTTTGGTGGTGGAATTTCACAGTTTGTACCTAGGTACATAACACATTTACCTCTAGTAAACTCAAGAGATTGCAATATCTATGTGACATGCATATTTTGCCTATACATGTTAGACTATCTTCTACTTTTTTCTGGATTTTTGTTGACATTCGTTCTTTAAGAATCGGCTTAATCAAGGTGTTTGTTCTGAAAAAGACAGCGTTGCAAACATGAATGTTACAGTTTTTTTCGTAAAACTATAGTTATCAAAAGGAAACCAAAAAAGGTAACGTGAATGACAAATATTATCCTTAGGATATCTCGATGCAGAACTAGAGACAGATTCTCCGTTTTCATTTGCATGGCCAAATTCAGTGTCCCCAGCTACTGTCCCCGCTTCCTTACAGCACCCAAGATCTGTGTAAAACGCAGCCATTCAGAACATAAGAGAGGTATCAGCACTTGCTGCGCAGACACTAAGTCCTCCATCGCGACGTAACTTTCGCAAGCCTACGCAAGTCCCGGCCAGAACAGAAGCTGCAGAATAAATGAGTTAGCAGGTCTCAAGACCAGGCATCGCTGGCGTCCGTGACGTTGCCACGGAACTGCGAGCAACGAGAGAGCGGGCACAAAAACAAGCGTGTTTTGCTGGCTCCGAGCGCTGGGAGGTCAAGCGCCCAAACTTCGGCATACTTGGACAGCAAAAATGCCCTGTTTTGGAAGCATGATGGATCTGCCCGGTCTTTCGTGAACTTACGCTCTCCGTCAGATAAGGTAAAGGAGCTCGCACTATCAAACCGACTTGGGGGCATGTTGAGAACAGCATTCACTTCAGCAGGTACATGTGGCATAAAGTTTTCGGAAGTTCTCGTACAGTTGAAGGGGAATGATATTTGATAAAGAACGTTTGGAATGGAATGGAATAATTCAGGTCGAGATTACAATGTTGCCTCAATTCCATCAAGATCAAGTCGAAGGTGAGTGTGAATTCTAACCCAAGAGAATACAAAAGTAATCTTCGTTCCAGTAGAATTGAATTAAAGAAATAAATTAAATATGGAGTGAAGATAAACCGCAAAAATTACGAGCTTTTAACGGTCGCAAAGAAAAACATGTTTATGATTCTTAGGAAAGAATGAGACGGGGAATTTTTTAATGCCTTTCATTAGCCAAATTCGAGTAAATATTTAGAGAAAATACGTTAATTGCAATACAGGACACCAAGATCTGAAAAGTATACCTCATACTTCGAACTGTAGTTTATCAACATAGCTCGTTTATGACAGAAGAAAAAACAAATTGTGTTGGAAGAAAATTACCGAAATTTTCCAAGGCAGTGGTTCTTTACCTGGGTTCGGCATGGTACAGTTTGTGCACTGATACAGTATATAATTATATACGTATGATTTGAATTTGAAAAAAAAACACATTTTATATTTCCAACTACGAAGGGTTCGATGTATGCATGAATGGCACCTGTGGGGTTCAGTACCTCCAACAAGGTTGAGAACCACTGCTCTAAGAAAATATTGCCCCCACAGAGCACAATTACTTTATTACAGTCAAATGAATTACCGCAACAATAGGTTGAGCTAATAAAATACATTGGTCCAACAAAAACAAGCCGAGTGGTTTTTTATCCATTAGCTGCCAAAGTCCTGCGCCGACGGTAAATATCGATCACGTATTGCAGTTTAGAAGAACTTACGCAGTTAACTGGATCGCTACGGCGGCGTAAATTTGTTGAAGAACTGGCTCTGATTAGCAATCTTGCACGTACTTCCCTTCGTATTTCAAGTTGCGATATTGAGATTTTTTCATAAAGTTAATGTTCCAGAAATAATTTCACTTCTTCCTACTTTTATAGTAGATATCGGAGTTGAAATGCCTCGAATGGGTTAGTTTATTGCAGTAGTACAAAGACTAACCATTACAGTATTATAAAGACAAATTGAATTAGATTACATCAAATACGGAAAAAATGTTAATCTAACCTAATGTTCTTAATGTATAAGGCACCGTCCATTCGCGAGGGTTCTTTCCGTTGTACTTACGCTGTTTTTCCTCTGATTTAGGTAATGTTTAGTCTAAACAAGCACCTTCGTTTTGATATTCTTCGCTAGAACATGTTTTGTTGAATTTATTAAACTATTTCTTGATTGCGTGATGTATTACTTTATTATTATTATCAGCCACGTGAGTTTATGTACGGGATATACAGAATGTGACAGATCGTGCTACCAGGTTACTTCTTGTTTGTCTTGTTGGCACTGTTCTAAACCTTCTTACTAAAACTCTTTTCCCAAATACCACCAAAACTAAATTTTATTATTATAAACTATCATAGAATAGAAGTGTTTGTAACATGAATTCAAAATGAATGTTGCTAGTAATTGTGTAATTTAGCTTATCCTTTACAACAATAAATAGCTATTTCAAAAACCCAATTTTTTTTTTAAATTTCATGGAAGAAAAAGTGCTTATTTGGTCATTTTATACTAGGTGAGCAATTTTGAACCTCTTGTTCTGAAGCATCGTCTATATTGATCGAAAAATATTTCGTAAGAGCTGTCATTCCACGAAAAGAACCTTTGGTGTGCTCTAATTATATTCGACCCATCCTGAACAAAATTTCATCTGCTCATTCCGATATAGTGACGCGTCTTTTCACTGCTGAAAAGACGCCATTTTGTTTATGTCCCACTTATGAATGCTTGGCTACTACAAAAGTTCCCGTTTAGTTAAAGAACAATTAAGTCACTATACTTGCTTACTCCCGAGACTCAATTTCTCAATGATGTCCTTCGATATTCACTGACTTTAATGCTTGAAGCAACGTTACACCAACATTAGAGAAGGCTTTAAACTCTTTCGGGTAATTCGAGCCATATCTATATCAATGCATGGACCTGAGTTGATTAAACTCCCCCTCAAAGTATTAAGCAATGTTTTAACTCGCTGTCCCGCTTTGAAGCGAACATTAAGGCAGCGTTAGAGTTAGATTCTGTCGCAGCAAACTTGCAGAGAGTGAGCGTTAAATAATGAGACCCCAGAAGTTTGGCCCCAACTGCCTCTCTCGCGGAATATTTCGGGCTAATTTTGCCTTGTACGTAACAAGTGGTTTGCTTTTGACAGTCTGTTGGCAATCGCTGCTGATATTCGAAAGGTGCTTCATGTGCTCAAAGAGCGCAACTAAAGTCCGTTATAATTAGGTTGCCGCAGCACAAATGACATCCTCTCACGCACGACCAACGGAGTCTCAGGCATGCAGAGAATGGTGTACATTCAAGAGACGAAAGGAGCTTTGTCTCAAAATCAATTCGCGATTTTTGGTTCTGTGAAGCCGGAACCTCGGGAGGAAAGTTTGTTAACTAGAGGCCGCTTGGCTCCCAGATTCCGAGGCTCAAGAAGGAGCTTTTTAAATAATACAGCCGTGGGACCGAAGAACGAGCCAAACTTGCGGGTCCCTGTAATTGGAAGATGAGCAGGCCTGAGGGGCTAACAAGGCCGCTTTAAGTGATCAACGACTTCGCCAGGTGATAGAGAGTCCTCTTGAAAATACAACCAGAGAACCCTGTTGTATTCATGTGCTTTTCGTCTTTCAATTAATTTTGAGCCCTTTTTCTTTTCAAACATGGAGTATTTTTACATTGGCTTTTCATGTCATGCATTAAGAAGTGTCTGAAGTTGAGTAGAATTCAAGTAGAGCGAGCTCTCTAGTAAGCACCTACACCACTTGGGAGCTTAGATACGAAAGAAAATTGCCATTCATAAAAGTGTTGTATTTGTTGAAAAAATGACACATTTGGATCAGTTGCCGTTGACCAGAAGGAATGACAGATGCGAAGCTCTAGCACACAAAAATGACTGAACCAGATGAAAACTTACTTGCGCGAATTTTCTCCCATGTAAGTTTTGAGTCTATGATTATTCTGGATGATAAACATCAGTCTTGAAATTCTGAGCTCTGATTGTACACCGGTAATTTAGAAAGCCAAGAATACATGTGTTGTGGTTACCTCATAGCCACGTATAGCGTATACATGAATCAAATCAACGCTACGAGAAATGGAATACATGCGGCCGTGTATCTCTCCATATCCGCAATAATGACTTATAAGAGAAATGTTCTCGCCAACAACCGAACAATTTGCAATCCTGCAATCTGTTCTGTGCAATCTGATATATCTGTTCTGCAATCCTTCAAAATATATCCCGCATCATGGATAAATAATACTAGGAACGCTAGGATCCCAGCGCAATGGACAGCAACAATGGAGACGACTCCGGATGCATGCGACGCTCTCAGCTCACCTCCACCCCGCCCTCCATCGGTCTTCTACCATGGTGTCATGTCATCGAGCTGCCACACCGCTTCGAAAAATGTACGTCTTTGTCTTCAATCTTTCTATCATTCAAAATTTTATTCCATCTATGTAAATTTGCCGTAATAGTTATCTTCTCAATTATCCAACATGGATTGTTTATTGACACATTTAACCCCAGCTGTTCACACCACGTTTGTTCTCAACCGTTGAAGCCAGATGTTCTCACTCTCAGATGAGGCGCGGAACTTCATTTCATTAGAACCGATCTAGGCGGGATTTCCCTTTGGTGATGCCTTCACACTTGGCAGGTTGGCAACTTAGGATAGTAGGTCTGTATATACTAGGATATTAGGTCTGTATATACTAGGATATTAGGTCTGTAATATCCTATTTCATCTGTAAACTAAATGTAAGGATAAAATCAAATGAAGATATGAATAAGACAATATGTTTGATGACAGTTTCAGAATGGGTGCGAATTTAGGAAATGTTTTTTTTAGGTACGAACGAGCAACAAAATATCGACTAAAGCTGCGATTAACTTGAATGATAAATTTGATAACAAAACCGTTGGAGAGTTAAGTAGGCTATTGACGTTCATTTTTTTACGCTGAAATAAAAGTGAGTGGCAGCAAGTTACCCTCGCGGACCAAACCATTGATGAGGCAAAGGTTACAGTGAAACCGTCTCATTGCTCACACAGGTGGTCTCCGAAACGAACATAAGCTATCGGGCATGTCAGTTAACAAGTCTCTAATGTTGCGTAAAGAAAGTTAAAATAGGTGTACGTAAAAATCATTTTCTTAGTGGCTTAGCCAAAATAGAATTAAATGGAAATATCATCATTGGCTAAAATGATGTTATTTATCCTACAGAAGAGGAACTGGCAATAGTACATTTGCAAGAATACTTGATTGCCTTCCAAATACGACAAAATTGATGTGTTTGACACACTTATCTAAATGAATCATACAATCATATCCTACAGTGAATGCATAATACTCATAATCATATTAACTTGAAATGTCCCGATTATGAAACTAGTGGCTGCACATACTAAATACATCGCTAAAAGGATTAACAAAAAGTAATTCGAGTCCTGGAAAACATGACACCCAACATAAGATATAGTAGCAGTTGAAAAACGGCAACCAAAACATGCAAGACCAGCATTACGTTGCTGCAGTGCAGCATTGTGTTGCTGGGGCGAGATGACAGTTTGAAAAAAAGGTAAATTGAATTGCAGTATGTGAACAGTATGTATGTCAGTTGCCAGGGCTAGCAACACACCAGTTGCTAGAGCAGGCAACAACACACCAGTTGCCAGAGCAGGCAAAAACACACCAGTTGCCAGAGCAGGCAACAACACACCAGTTGCCAGAGCAGGCAACACTACACCAGGTGTAATGGTTGGCAACACACCAGTGGCCAGGACAGACAACCAAACACCAGTTGCCAGGGCTGGCAACACACCAGTTGCAGGACAGGCAACACCACACCAGTTGCCAGGGCTGGCAACACCACACCAGTTGCAGGGCTGGCAACACCACACCAGTTGCCAAGGCTGGCAACACCACACCAGTTGCAGGGCTGGCAACACCACACCAGTTGCCAAGGCTGGCAACACCACACCAGTTGCAGGGCTGGCAACACCACACCAGTTACCAGGGCTGGCAATACACCAGTTGCCAGGGCTGGCAACACACCAGTTGCAGGACAGGCAACACCACACCAGTTGCCAGGGCTGTCAACACCACACCAGTTGCAGGGCTGGCAACACCACACCAGCTGCCAGGTCTGGCAACACACCAGTTGCCGCAGCCACCACCCCCACCCCGAGCTGCGCAAGACCGCCTCACAGCGCGCCGGTCGTCTGGCCGGAGGACAAAACAAAGGGAAATTTACTGGCCGTAATTTCGCAGGAAATTGTCCTATTTCCTGGCGCTGGCATCGCAGCTGGCAATCGCTGGCCGGCCTCTGCACGCCGCCTCCTCCGCACACAATCTCGCCTCTGCCATCTCCCGAGCTGTGATTGAGGTCTGCATGCAATCCTGCGCTGCTCATGCCTCGGTGCATGCCACACTGCACCTGCCTCGGTGCATGCCACCCTGCACATGCCTCGGTGCATGCCACACTGCACATGCCTCGGTGCATGCCACACTGCACATGCCTCGGTGCATGCCACACTGCACATGCCTCGGTGCATGCCACACTGCACATGCCTCGGTGCATGCCACACTGCACATGCCTCAGTGCATGCCACACAGCACATGCCA
>JACJUY010010321.1:15948-26593 GCA_014220935.1 Platorchestia sp. MABIK
ACGAACCATAAAATTGGATAGGAAACTGAAAAGTTCTGGCACACTGTTTCAGAAGTAAAGTGCGATGATGGACTTCATTATCCCCTACTATCAAAGTTAATTATGAGCCTACTCGCGTTGCCTCATTTCTCAGCCTGTGCCGAAAGAATATTTTCACTCTGAAATAATATTAAACGCAAAAACAGGTCTTTGTTGAAAACAGAAACTTTAAACGCACTTCTATACTCCAAAAGTTTACTTAGTGGCTCTAACTGCATGAAATGACAGCCGTATCAAAAATTATTCAAATTAATGACGCAAAATGGACTTATGCAGCAGTGCTGAAGAGGGAGCTACTTTTTGAAACGTTAATAAGTTCTTCCTTCAATATTACAATATCTCTTTGAAGATTTTCCGGTTTTGTTACTTTTTGATCCAATTTGTTACCTTTTGAGATGGGAATTTGTTACTATTCACTAAAACCTTCTGGCAACCCTGTCAGCAACGACGGTCAGTCGAGCACTGCTCCGCACCGCCTCCGTTGCTCGGAGCTGCTCGAGGTTTCTGAACAAGCGCGAAAACTAGAACTCGCCCAGCAACTGCAGTCAGTTCCTACCAGAGGCATCCGTCGCTGCTTCCAGGAGCAATAATTGCCCCGTGTAATAGGGCCTTTAGAGCGACAGAAATAATTTCTGTTTGTGCTGAACTACGGCGGTACCTTTAGAATGACGAGCAACTGTCTGCGCCGTAATTAGTCCGTTAGGGCTCCTCAGGAAATTCCCTGATTTGCTAACTACGACAGCGCCTTCCTTTGCGACAAACTATTGGCAATAGCTTGTCCTCCCAATGCGGTTCCTTACGCCCCTTTTGAGGCGAGGAGTCGTAATAGGACAGGATTCAGGAAACCTTTTTTGACTTTACGATGTGAGGAATTACTTATATAATATCTTTATAGTGCCTCTTAAATAAACAGATACATTTCAGCAAAGACAGTGATTTATTTCCATTTGTAAAAATAGCGTGTACTAACATAAGCTACAGCATGACACGGTAATATACATCAAACTACAATTAAAATATTAGTGTTATTTAGCTAGGTAATCAAACTAATGTTGGAATGTTGAAATTCAATACAAATGAAACTTAAGGGTTAACTAATGTAAATACACAGACGCACCATCGGCGCAGACACAAAAAGCTAGACGGGTACAGGAAGCTGAAAACTTGAAGAAAATGTCTAAGATTATGGGTAACCAAAACAGATTGGATTTGACACCACTTGCGCTGCCTGACAGTATTATGGGGTTATCTAATGGCAAATGTTGACAGTGGCAAGCCGACGGATATGACTCAACTAAATCATGCCATCATCTCAGAAGTAACATTGATCGGTCCCACCCTCAAAAGTGCTGCAATGAGAAGCATGTGAACACGCACCCAATCTTGCTTGCAGTCGAATGGACGCCACATGAAGAATGTCATCTTCAAAAATCAGTCCAAATAAAAAATAAAAATTTCAGGATTTTCTACTGCCGTTTTGTTTTCAAAATTCCGTTCATTGTTTCAAAAGTCTTTGAAGATTTTTTTTGGATCACGTTTTTAAAAAACACCCTGTACAAAGTGAATCGTTTAACTCCTCGCCCTACGGAGAAAACATTAACACATCAGACGCAAGTGTGGCAAAAACACGTGGCACACCAGGCCCACACGCGGCATATGTGACGTACGTGCGGCACACAAGACACGTGCTACATCGGAAACACGAGTGACACATTACAAGTGTGACATAAGACACGGGTAACACACCAGACTTGTGGCACACTACACGCCCGTCTGACACGTCCCACGTTTATCGTTGACATGGCGCAATTTTACGCCAATGTTAAACTTCAGACACCCTTTGACAGCTATCTGTAATGCTACGCAGCCTATAATTCCTGCTTACAGAACAATTTTGCACACTAGGCACGTGCAGCACTAGAGACGAATGACGCACCAGACACATGCGTGATGCAAAACTTGTTTGCCATATTGACATGTTTGTATCCTGAAAGACACGTGTGATCCACGAGACACGCACGGAACAGACACATTTAAGACTGCCATGGACAGGAGTAAAACGCTAGACATTAAAGTGATACAAGAAAGGTGTGACAGGATACTAGTTACTCTCCAGCAACTTGAGATTCATTTACGATGGTGTTTCAATCTGCTCCGGTATAGCGTTTTATGTCTGTTTCTTACTTCGATTCCACTAATAATTTAGGAGTTCCGAAGAATTGTTTAGTAGTATTTGAATCATTCATAAGTTGTCAGCCATCTCTTGGAATAGAAAATATCCATGAGATGATACTTTTTATTTTTTATTTAACTATCCCTTGACAGAGTTAAACTATTAGCACGCCAGGTATGGTTTGTCTATTAGTACGCCTCGTATGGTCTATCTATTTGTACACCTCTGATAGTATGTCTATTAGCACACCTCGTATAGTTTCTCTATTAGTATGCCTCGTATGGTTTATGTATTTGTACGCCTCGGATAGTTTGTCTATTAGTACTCCTCGTATGGAACGTTTGTCTTAGGACGTCTTATATTAAGAAATTTTTAAAAGCCAACATGTTGGCTTGTATCTCATGTGGCAACGTCGTTGGGAATAAACGGTTTTTCTTTTCTTTCTTTTCTTGTGGCGCGATGCTAGTGACACCAGAAACATGCAATACTTCAAATACACATACAACACCAGACTCACATGTAGCTTAGACATTCATCTGATAGATTAGCCGCATATGACACACATGACCTGCATTATGACACACGAGACCGGCATTATGACACACGATACCTGCATTATGACACACGATACCTGCATTATGACACACACAACCTGCATTATGACACACAATCTGCATTATGACACACGAGAGCTGCATTATGACACACGCGACCTGCATTATGACACACGAGATCTGCATTATGACACACGAGATCTGCATTATGACACACGAGACCTGCATTATGACACACGAGACGTGCATTATGGCACACGAGACGTGCATTATGACACACTTGACACGCATTGTTGTAACGAAATATATTAGAAAACATATATATTTAGTTAGATAAATAAAATTAAACAAAGCTGCGTTGTGAAGAGACATTGGAATGTTTGGTATATCGGGTGTCGTGACCGTTACATCGCCAGAAGGGCGAATTTTGTCTAGCAAGCGAATTTTGGTTAGCAAATGCGTTATGCCTAGAGAATTTAGGACCAGAAGGTCGATTTTGGACTGTTCGCAGAGAACCGTTGGATGGAGCAAGACGTAGACGTGGGAAACAGCAAGCCCAAGCAACGGCCTGCATTCCTCGAGAAAAGGAGGTGCGAGGGGCAGCTTTGAAGGGGGAAGCAGAGAGTCGCCCCAAGTGACCAATGGGAGCACAAGAAAGCACCGCGCGAGTAGGTGTGGCAGAGGCACGCTAGGACATAGCCAATGAGAATTCAAGGCGTCAAAACATGCAAGAGCTCCGCCAATCAGGATTAAAATGCTGTCATTGTAACAACGAAGATTCGAGAACCTTCTAGAATGAACCAAGTGAAACGCATAAAAGAAGGAAGCAAGATGTAAGGGGAGGTCTTTTTCTCTCATTTACGCAAGAAGAGAGACGCAGAATTTGTGTGCGGGCCGGGTCCCGGCAGACGCCGGCGTCCCCGGCATAAGAACAGCTCAAGACTAACATCAAAAATAAAGTAGCGCATTGAATCAAAACAACGTTAATGCGTCAAGAGCAAAGCATCATCTCCAGCTTTGCATCGGTGAACGTCAAACGTGAGAATCAAAACAACGTTAATGCGCCAAGAGCATGGCATCATCTCCAGCTTTGCATCGGTGAACGCCAAACGTAAGAATCAAAACAACGTTAATGCGCCAAGAGCAGGGCATCGTCTCCAGCTTTGCATCGGTGAACGCCAAGCGTAAGAAGGAAGAAGATGGCGGGAGGCACTGCATGCCAACGACTTCCCCGAAAATTCGTGAAGTTACTCTACGTCTACTCCAAGCTGACAAGTATTTTCAGTGCGCCGAATTGGAACCACATCTCCACGAAGTCTGCAGCAATGCGGAATCAACTTGCGAGATCTACAGCACACTCAATCTCCTTCGGCATTCAAACGACGAGCGAGGCTCAAATTAGGAACTCCGAATGAATGACAGCAAGCGGCCGACTCCAATAGATGTACGGGAAGTGCCAATGGGAAAGAGCCTGATTAGCCTAACGTGAATTCTTCAAGCACCAAGAGAAGCGGTATTAGATTGACGCCAACAACACATCACATGAGCGTTGGGGGTTTATTAGTATTGAGAACTCAGAAAATAGTGATCACAAGTGTAAGGCTAAAAAGGCAAGTAGCACATTGAACAGTGCCTTGAAATAGCATCCTATCCACATATAAAGAGTGTCATCTTGTCTTGTGTGCACGTGTCTTGTGTGCCATACGCACGTCACATTTGTCGCGTGTGGGCCTGGTGTGCCACGTGTTTTTGTCACACTTGCTTCTGATGTGTTAACGTGTTCTCCGTAGGGCGAGGGGTTAAATGATTCACTTTGTACAGGATGTTTTTTTAAAAACGATATCCAAAAAAATCTTTAATAACTTATGACGTAATGAACTTAATTTTGAAAACGAAACGGAGTAGAAAATCATGAAATTCATTTAGTTTATTTGGACTGATTTACGAAGATGACATTCTTCATGTGGTGCCCATTCGACTACAAGCTATATTGGGTGCGTGTTCACATGCTTCTCATTGCAGCACTTGTGAGGGTGGTACCGATCAATGTCACTTCCTAGATGATGGCATCCTTGAGTTGAGTCAGATCCGTCGGCTTGCTACGATAAACCTTTTCCATTAGATATCCCCATAATACTGTCAGGCAGCGCAAGTGGTGTCGAATCCAATCTGTAATAGTTACCCATAATCTTAGACATTTTCTTCAAGTGTTCAGCTCCCTGTACACGCCAAGCTTTTTGTATCTGCGCCGATGGTGCGTCCGTGTATTTACTTTAGTTAGCCCTTAAGGGGCATTTGTATTGCATTTCAGCATTCCAACATTAGTTTGATTACCTAGCTAAATAGCACTAATATTTTTAATGTAATTTTATGTGTATTACCGTGTCATGCAGTAGCTCATGTTAGTACACACTAATTTTGCAAATGGAAATAAATCACTGTCTTTGCTGAAATGTATCTGTACATTTAAGAGGCACTGTTAAGAGATTCCACAGAGAACACCTAAAATCGTAACTTCAAAATAGTCTCCTGACTTCTTTGATAAAGACTTTCTTCTATTAAGATTCCTAGCGTTATGCCGGCTTTAGGAGCCTCCTTGGGAGGGCAAACCATTGCACTTAGTTTGTCGCAAGGGAAGGCGCTGTCGTAGTTCGGCGAATCATGGAATTTCCTGAGGAGCCCTAACGGATTGATTACGGCGCAGACAGATGCTCGTCTTTCTAACGGTACCGCCGTAGTTCAGTACAAACAGAAATTATTTGTTGCTCTAGCGGACTAATTACGGCGTAGGCGGTACCCACACAAACCTCACCCTAACGGTACCGCCGTAGTTCAGCACTAACAGAAATTCCTTTCTGTTGCTCTAACGGACGATTACGGCGTAGGCGGTACCCACACGAACCTCAGGAAGGGCAGCTGCGCGGAGATGCTAGCCCCCCGGAAAAAGGTAGCTGCACAGAAGACAGCCCCTCTTACCCACGAACCCTCACGTCGATCACACGGCGGTATCGACAAATACAAAATCCAGTAGAGATAGATGCAGTGCTTATGTAAGGTAATTGTTCCTTTGTCCAGTTCGCCATCTTGGCGGTAGTTTCAAAGCAGGATGAATGTTACTGTGTTCTCTGATTCCTATTTTCACTGTTGTATCATAAATATTTAGGTATCAAATGAAAGGTATAAATCTCAGAATTCTACTGAAGTTTTGTTTTTAAAAATCCGTTGAGTGTATCGAAAGTTATTGAAGATTTTTTAGGGTCTCGTATTTAAAAAACACCCTGTACAATGCAGACCCTGGGTCGATCCCAGGTCGGCCCTCGCAATATTTTCACCAGAGCCTGTGCTGCCCCTCAGGTGAGACTTTGGCTAACGGAGAACACAGTACAAGAAGTTAGAGAGAACACGTTTTATTAATTGAGTTGCATTTCTCTAGTTCACTCTCCTAAGGTTCAAAAAATTAAAAAATAATATGCACAACTCGTTCATAATATTAGAGGGATTAATGCAGTTGTTCCCTGCAAATGAACGGTGTTTCATTTGACGAACGCTGTTTCCTCACATCTAAGCCTGAAATTCTGCTTCAGACTAGTACAGTGGTTTTCATTGCGCGGCTCAAAGCATTTAACTTCTGAATTTGTATCCTGCATTCAAAAATCTGCAAAATGTTGAATTTTAAATTTCCTGATTGCTGTGAAGCTATGGTATATAATCAGTTTTCCTATGATTCAATTGACAGCTCTCAAAAATATATTAGATAATTAACATATAATTTATGTAAAATACGCTAACTTGCAGTAGCTGCGGCTCTCTCAATCAATGCGTTAACCGAAGTGGCTCTCTTGCAAAAATTAGATAACAACACTGGTCTAGTGAGTCTCATGTGGTGTGTGTCAGAAGGATCACGAATTTCGTGAGCTACATGAGTGTAACTGATGTGTTTGGAATCGTTAAATGTATCGTTAAATTACAGTTGTTTGGCGCCGCATTTGCATCTGGCAAGTTGAAAGTGTCCAGTGTCATATTTCTGATGTCAGGTGCGCCGGAGTGTCGCATGCGTCTGGTGTGCCTCAGGTGTCTGGCGTGTTAGATTTTTGATGTGTTTGATGTCTCGTGTGATTGATGTCCCGTGTGTTTGATGTCTCGTGTGTTTGATGTCTCGTGTGTTTGATGTCTCGTGTGTTTGATGTCACGTGTGTTTGATGTGCCTTGAGTGTTTTTTGCAGTTTTTGTATTGCACATGGACATGTGTGTTGTGCGCCGTACTACTATGCACAAGTAAACACTGTCCAAGTGTCATTCCGAGACTAGTTTAAATTTTGTAAGTGCTTCAGGTTTAAACAAAATTTGTTTCCTAATGAGGAATGTTGGAAAAAAAACTGAATGTGAGTAGGTACAGAGGGATTTGTATTTTTCCCGCTTTATAAGAAGGAAAACTTCATGATTAATTCCATATTATTGAATCATTCTGCTTTAACTTGCAACTAATTTAAAGTTTCTGAGTGCATTAGTTGAGAATTACTCACGTGGTCAAAATGAGCGCACTAATTCAAATCGCGCGTAACACGAGTTTGTCTTCCACGCTCTCGGCACGATGGAAATATGTACATGATCCGCACAAACTTAGTAAATGTTTTGAACGTTAAAATGACTCTTAGTTTTTCTCTTTGTATGGGCAATAATTTTAAAATAAAAGCGAGGTCACAGTGAGCTTTTTACAAAAATAGAGTGAATTTTGGGTGCGTAAGAGGGCTTTGCTCCATTCTTCTCAAGAACACAAATCTTGGGTCTTGTCAGCTGCACAAACATTTCTACAAGCTCCATTTCGAGACAAATTTGAAGTTCTTATTAAACGTACTGGAAGAATAATAACGCTCAAAATCTAGGGACAATGACTGGCTCGTCGAATGTTTCCAGTATTAGTCTTAAAACAGCACCTAATTGCTTCGAAACTAATTTAGAGTGTGTTGGACACCTTTCAGGTGATAATGAAACACATTTGTTGATGTCAATGCTGTACTATATGTATATTTTGATACTGAATTTATATTCTGCATCTAAAAATCTGAAAAGTGTTCAATTTCCGATTTCCTAACTGCTGTGAAGCCATGGGATATAATCAGTTTTCCTATTTTAAGATATTTATTCTAAGCATCGTACACATTTATATAGACACTCAAATGCATGCTCACAAAAGTACAAAAGCCACAATTACATATATTCCTATTTGCACACCTGTACATAAAAGTAAATGGGATCGATTACAATTTTTTGTTTTTAAATTTTTCCATGGAGCATGTAGCAGAGTACTTGTATCCAACTACGCCCTGCCACATTCCGTGTCAATTTTTGCACCGCGATTTTTTATGAGAGAAAAATTTTCTACTTGCAAATCCGAAGTTCATATTTTTGAAGCTACGTCAAGCAGTGCATGAAGCAAGTTACCATCTAAGGATCTTTCAGATTATGCTCAAATTCTCTACCTAAATCCTTGCAAAATTGAAGTATCAGACTAACATTATAGCTGTTATTTACTGTGAATATCCAGGAATACCATCGAGGCACTGTCAATTCTTTAATTCTATCTCTTTACTGACATAGAACTTCTTGGAAGTTTTCCGCTGTCGATGAAATAGCTCTTTCTAACCTACATCCAGTCTGCGAAAAACGTATAGCAAAAAATACACGAGTCTATCAAGTACTTACTTGAAATCTATTAATCTTTACCTACTGTTATTAAATACTAATGAATATCTCTTGGATCAAAGAAAATCTGACTAGCGATGGAAATTACTGTCGCTAGTTTTTTCAGTATCATTGAATTATTCCTGCGGTTGCGGCTGACAAAATTTACGAGGACATCTTCCCAATTCGCCTTTGCTCAAAAAGCAAGAGTAACGTAATTCGTGTCCTGCACCAGGCGCAATCACTCACGTTTAGCTCGCCATCCCAAATGAAAACGTGTGCTGTTCCACATCAATATAAAACTATCATTTTGTTTTATTGGGATACCTGGTTTAGTTATACCTAAAAGTCATGAACGCAAATTCGTAAAATACTTAACCTACAGAAACTTCACCATATAAGGAAATGAGCTCTTCATTCGCTATGTAGTGAACCTTCAGGCAAAAAGAATGAATAGTCCCAATTTTGAAGGCCTTGAAAATTGATGTCACAGATAGTCACAGGGAAGTAAACTGAGGTACTAAATTTATGCTCTACAGAGTGAATGGTAAACTGTTAGCATGCTCAAATTATGGTTATAGTTTGGTGGCGTTGAAAATTTTAGTTCCTTCTACTGAGTACAACTTTATAAGGCAAAGGTTGATTCACGATAATCTGCGAAGGATCAACATCCAGTGATAGCTTCACTCCTCTTGGCGGTTCGATTTTAAATCGCTGGAGGATGGCAGCACCGAAAAGGTAAAGTTCCATGCGCGCCAGCGACTCTCCGAGGCACTGACGTCGACCTGTTGGATGAATTCGATTTATAAATTTTCCTAAATAGTGTAGAAAAGTGGAAGTAATTCTACATTAACGCTATGTTTTCAATTACATTTTCCTGGAAAATTGCAAGAAATTTATGATATTTTAACATGGTTTCGACCGACCTCGCAGGCGCTGTCGTAAGAACCTCATTTTCTTATGATCTGTTACTATTGCTGCAACTACAGAGCATGTCATGCTGTAGGAATTTTCTACTCACTCACCAATTGAGAAAGGCAGGAAATTTTCTTTTTTGGCGACAAGTTGTCCGCTGTCATCCAAGAAACGGTCCGGATTGAACTCCGCAGGTTTTTTCCACACGTAATCATTTTGGTGGCAAAGCTTCGTGCATCCAACAATCAGAGTACCCTAGGGTATAAAAGATAGTTAATTTTCATATTTTTAAGAGTCGAAAATTTCCACAGTATGAAATTAATCCACAGTTATGCGGAAGACTCAGTATTTCAATTTCTCTTGCCTTATACTAAGTTAAAACATGTCCAAGTCTCATTCCGAGACTAGTTTAAAGTTTGTACATGAGATTGTTTTGAATTAAATGTGTTTCATGTGATGAGTACTGCTCGAAAAATAGGCTGAATGTGAGTAGATAAAAGGAGCTTTGCATTTTTCCCATCAAAGGAGCTTTGCAAGATGGGCACTCGAGTTTTCTTTCCATTCAAACTCAACAGTGGCCGGACGATCTCGGCTGATTTTAGTTCCTTCAATGGACAAATTTAACTCGTAACGATCAATTTACGGTGAATTGGAAACCTACACGCTAACATGAGTTAAAGATAACTGTGAGGTTGGAAATAGTCAGTGATCATTCGAAATACGCAGAACATGAAACGGCGCATCAATCAATTTAAAAATCATTTGCTGATATTCGTGAAGTTTCATATATGTGTCAGATATTGTATCATAACAAAAGGAGGACTTCAACTACGAAACCAAAGGATGAGTGACCCGCATGAAGCCCTGCCTTTAATTCATCCTTCGATGAATTTATCCTGCCTATTTTAACACATGTGTCCCAGGTACTCATCCCACGTCTCTTGATTACCTTCAAATTTGATTTAATTTAATTAGAAAATAATGGGATGTAATTCTACTAAAGCAGATACATGCTAATTGTGTTATATTTCCTTTGAGACTCAAGGCTCTAATTCGTAATAAACGTCTTTACATTCAGTAAAGAGAGTTATGGCCAACTTTCTCGTTATCGACTAGGGTGACACCTTAAAATCCAAAACATGACAAGTAGTTCTTCGTCAACCATAAAAAAACATGCAGTTATAAAACACGAGGCAAGAAAAAAATTCAGGAAAGCGATACAGGTAAAGGCTAAAGGAAAGGCTTTTGTAAATTTGCGTTGCATGTTCGGGCATCCTCGCCT
>JACJUY010010322.1:0-17566 GCA_014220935.1 Platorchestia sp. MABIK
TCCTGCAAGGGACCGCAGGCCTAAAATAGCCGCACTTTGATGTTGGTTACGCACCTCAACCAGTAGGCGACCGTTCCGAGTCTCTGTCACCTTAGCAGGTCTGCCGCTAAGTCCTCCGCACAGGTGACGATTGACCTCTATCACGTCAACGTGGCTCATGGGCGATCCATCCTTTGTTTGGATTATAAAGAATCTCTTAAATTCCGTGGGAAGGGTTTTGCTTACATTGTCATCTACTCTGGCTAGGGGCTCTGCAAACAAATGTTGCCGCCGAACACGGCGATTGGATCGACGCGGCAGCACTCTTTGGCTCTGAGATGGTGGAACGTAAGGTTCAAGACTAAAGTTGGTTATCTCAGAAGGCCCGGCTTCAGCGTCACCACTCGCAGAAGGTTGCGATTGTGATTGCTGCGCCAAAGGCAGAGTTGGGGGGAGTCCAGTACATGAGTCCGCTTTGAGAAGCCGTGTCGTTACCGAAGGTGCAGTGGGAGAAACATCCATATTGAAAAAGGTTGCGGTTTCACCTGTCACCCCGAGCCGGCACCAAGTTCGGCCGCCTACAGGGGGATCCCTGATGTCGGGCACACGCAGTCCCAACGGGAACGTTCGCTAGGTACAGGCATAGTAGTCAGAGTGACCAGGATCAGCAGGTTGATGCACTTGACTAGTCAAAGGCGTGTTCCCGCACGCCAAGGACGTTAAAGCAGCCCCCCGCCTACCCAGCCGCCCCTCACACTAGCCCTCGCCGCATGCGACTTCAAACTGGCAGGACGGGCCCAGACTCCTGCCAGCCCCCAAGGAGAGGTCAGAGCGTGTTCCAAAGAAAGCCAGGTCATCCGAAGAGAGAAATTCAGCACATATCCATATAGAAGGTCCAGGTCAGTAGGGTGGTCACATGCTGCCATCTCTCTTCGTCTGACCCCTCAACCCAGGCCACTCTGCCATGGTTGCACCTGGGCAGCACAGCCCTGGGCATCATAGAGGCACGCAAGCCCCCTCCCCTAACCGATGAAATTGGGTACTTGACCCATGAAATCGGGTACTTGACCCATGAAATCGGGTACTTGACCCATGAAATTGGGTACTTGACCCATGAAATTGGGTACTTGACCCATGAAATTGGGTACTTGACCAATGAAATTGGGTACTTGACCCATGAAATTGGGCACCTATCTCAGGAAATTGGGCACCTATCCCAGGAAATTGGGTACCTATCCCAAGAAATTGGGTACCTATCCCAGGAAATTGGTAACCTATGAAATTGGGTACTTGACCCATGAAATTGGGTACTTGACCAATGAAATTGGGTACTTGACCCATGAAATTGGGTACTTGACCCATGAAATTGGGCACTTGACCCATGAAATTGGGCACCTATCCCAGGAAATTGGGCACCTATCCCCGGAAATTGGGCACCTATCCCCGGAAATTGGGCACCTATCCCCGGAAATTGGGTACCTATCCCCGGAAATTGGGTACCTATCCCAGGAAATTGGGTACCTATCCCAGGAAATTGGTAACCTATGAAATTGGGCACATAACCCATGAAATAGGGAACACGAAATAGGACAATAAAACTCGGCCAACTTTCCTGTTTCCTTCAAAAGTCAACATGCATGCGCTAAAAATAGGGACACTATTTTACACACACCTGAAATGGGGAGCAAATAGGGCTAACTAGATGAAAGTTCAGGGTAAAATCCCCTCACAAAATTACCCTAAATCTGAATCAGAAAAATTTGGGGTAATTGTGCGCCCAGGAATTACCCTGAAACTGGCATGAAAATCGAATGTTTGGGCTATTTTCGCGTGCAGAAATTGCACTATTATTATGAAAAAATTAACGTAGGTTTTGCACAAGAAATCTTAAATTTATGAAAAGCGAAAATCCAGGGTACATTTGGTACAGAATTTACCCTAAAGCTCGTGTGTTGTACTCATCTAAAGCAAATCTTCGCACAAAATTACCCTAAAACTCACATCAGGATAATCTAGGGTAAGTCACTGCACAAACCTTACAAATAAAGCTATCTTCGAAATTTAGGGTAAATCCGTACATAAATTACCCTACAACAATCAACGAGAAATTTCAGAGTAAATCCCTGAGCAAAATTTACCCTAAATTCACGCGACGAAAATCGTCGGCGAGTTCAAATAAATTACCCTAAATCCCTGCAATCAACACAGGTTTGTCTCCCAGCCAAAAATTACCTCAATACTCGTGCTGAACATCTAAGGTATCTGCACAAAAGCTACCCTAAGAAATATAGCATGTAATTACAATGTAAAATAAGTTTCTTGAGATAAAATACTCCTACGTAAAACAAATTGAACATTCAGGGTAAATTTCTTTACAAAAGTTACCCCTAACATTAAAGTTTAGGGTATCTTATCTAAAAGTTACCCTAAATAAACAATGGACGCGGTAGGCGATTGAATTTTTCCTTGTTCAAAAAAAAAAAATACAAGAGAGGGCACACGAAAATGGTAAAAAAAACTTACGGCCATTTTACTTACCATACGGAAAAATTTGTGGGAAAGCCATTCCAGGTCTCCAGAAGTTTAACAGTTAAAAACATCTGTTATCGCATCGAAATTATTATGGCAATGACATTTTTATGACAATTACATTTTTATGGTAGCGACCTATTGATGGTACAGAAATTTTTATGGTATTGACGTATTTAGGGTACAGAATTTTTTATGGTAAGAGCATTTTTCTAGTAGAGACCTCTTTATGGTACAGAAATTTTATGGTATTGCACAAGAAAACCTCCCGAGAAGCCAACTTCCGAGCATAACTTAGCACCGGGCTGAAATTTATGGCTTTTTATGGGTATCATCCCATAAAAAATTTCCATAAAAAAACTGACTACTTTTTCTGTCCTTTCTGACAGTTAAACTGTCCAAACTGTCAACAGTCAACACAACAAACTGTCAACAGTGAACAAAACAGTCAAACTGTACATTCATATTTCCAGCCATAACATAGGGACCACCCATAAAATATGGAACGATGTTCTGGGCGCATTTATGGTGATGATAGGAAGAGGAGAAACGTAAAGTGTGTGAAGAAAAAATGAATGAAAAAAATGAAATAAATGAATGAAAAAAGGAAAAATGAATGAAAAAAGGAAAAATGAATGAAAAAAGGAAAAATGAATGAAAAAAGGAAAAATGAATGAAAAAAGAAAAATCCATGAAAAAAGGAAAAATGAATGAAAAAAAGAAAAACGAATGAAAAAAGATAAATGAATGAAAAATGAAAAAATGAATGAAAAAAGAAAAATCAATGAAAAAAGGATAAATGAATGAAAAAAAGAAAAAATGAATGAAAAAAGGAAAATGAATGAAAAAAAGAAAAATGAATGAAAAAAGATGAAATGAATGGAAAAAGAAAAATCCATGAAAAAAGGAAAAATTAATGAAAAAAAGAAAAAATGAATGAAAAATAAAAATGAATGAAAACAGAAAAATTAGTGAAAAGAGGAGAAAAATGAATTATGTAAGAGAAAAAAGGGAAAAAGAATGAACAAAGAAGCAAATGAAAAAAAAAATTAGATGAGTTTACGAGAAAAATGATAAACATAAAACCAAAGGAACAGAACAGAAGGAAACTGAATTTGGAATAGAAAAATGAAAACAAAAAGAATAAAATCGTCAGCTCGACACACCGGCCTCGTTTCCCTAAAAACAAGTCAGGAAAAATTGTGCAAATATTCCCCGTACCAACTACAAGACGTTGAATTTAAAAAAGGCAGATTCTGTCAGAACTAAAAGTTTCCCTTCATAAAATGCTACTTTTTACCCAGCAAAGTCCGTGTTTATGTAAAACAAAGTCCTGGAACTTCATTAAAATTTGTTCGAAAAATTAGGCAATGGAAAAACAAAATGGCGGCACAAAAGAAACAAAATGGCGGCAGAAATAAGAAGACTTTCGGCAAAAAATAAACAAAATGGCTGCAGAAAATTAACAAAATGGCAACGCAAAAGAAACAAAATAACGGCACTAAAGAAACAAAATGGCGGCACAAAGGAAACAAAATGGCGGCACAAAAGAAACAAAATGGCGGCACAAAAGAAACATAATGGCGGCACAAAAGAAACATAATGGCGGCACAAAAGAAACAAAATGGCGATTGCCGAAAGGACAAAAAAAATGTCGGGTAAATTTTTGTGGGACAGAATCAAAATTCCATTTGCAGTTGCCATAGAGGCACAGCGTGGCGGCGTGTGGCACTGGCATTTGTGTGCCATGACCGTATTTGATGTTCCAACCATACATGAGTACCCACACTATAGGAGTCTCCTGCCATATATAGCCCCTCCCCATTTATGGGCATTCCTGCCAAATGTGGGACATCCCTACCATATATGGTGGACACCCTAACCATAAAAAAGACCAACACACTGCACCAGAGTTCCCTGAACATGGAATTCAGCCATATATGGTCGGCCAAAACACAAAAACCATACATAGACTTTTAAAACCGATAAAGAACCATATTTGTACAGAAACAACAAAAGGAACACCATTTATGGGCTGTGAAAACACAGAACCATATATGGGGGCAGATTTAGCCAGCCCTTATGGTCAAAATCTTCCAGGACGTGAACGTTCCCAGTGAAATCAATAATATTGCTAAAATATTTGTGATATTGCGTAAATATTTGCACCAACACTACCTGTATTTGCTGAAAATATTGGTCAAATATTCCTAAATATTGGCCAAACATTTCTGAATATTAGCCAAACATCTAATTTTAGGCAAATTTTCCCCCAAAGTCAGCCAAATATCCCCACAATATTAGTTAAATATTCCTACAACATTACAAAGACACACGAAGAAAATATCGACCGTACGTCTCGAGAATATTCCGCCAATATTTCTCTACACCGGCTGATATTCGCGCATTTTGAAGCCTCGAATATTAAGGACTAAAATATAGCGATTTCGACACAAAATATCGAGCCACATAAATGTTAATGAATGCGAGTAATATTTAAAAATATTCATAAATGAAAATATTCATAAATATTTGAAAATATTCATAAATGAAAATATTCATAAATATTTGAAAATATTCATAAATAATTTTGTGTAAAATAATCACGAAAATCATGCAAAATTCAAAATACATTTTTGATAAAAAGAGATCGGAAATTTTTTTTACACCGCATTTTGAATGAAATTTTCGTTCATACACAAATATGAAACTTTCATACGAATATGTGGGGTCCCATACCAAGATAATACAAATGTGCATTACACATCACTGTTAAATATCAATATTAAAATTATTATCAATTGATACTCAATAAGCACATAATTTTACCCCCAAACGAGACCTATTTTCCTGCCTGATTTTATTGTAAAATTTTGTTTATAAATTTTTTTTGACGAACTATTTTCAATTTTTCTTTTTATGACATCACGAACATTTTATCCACAAGAAATATTTTGAATCTTATGAAGAATATTTCCAAAAAAAGAACTGAAATCAAAAGATTTTTGCTCATAATATTGCATGGCATCTAATATTCATGATTAACTACACACATAACCGCCCATAATATTACCAATAATATTCATAGCCCATAATATAACCGATATTTTGAGTCTGTCAAGTCATTTCGCTTCAGAAAAGAAGAAAAATTAAAACTAAGGAAGAAGAAGAAAGAATGTGAGAGAACAAACAAGAGAAGATGATCATGCTCATGATGATGACAATGGTACAAACAACCGTGGTTGTGTTGGTGAGGTGTGTGGCACTAGCTCTTCTGCAACCCGCAACCACTCAATCACTACCACATCACCCCCACACAACTACCACCACACCACCACCACATCCCCACACAACCACAACCACCACATCCCCACACAACCACCACCACCACACTCTCACACAACCACCACACCCCCACACAACCACAACCACCACAACCACACCCCCACACAACCACCACCACCGCACCCGGACACAAGCACACAACCACACCAACCACACCCCCACACAACCACCACAACCACACCCCTTACACAACCACCACCACCGCACCTCGACACAACCACAAAACCACACCAAGACACAACCACAAAACCACACCCCCACACAACAACTACAACCCCACCCCCACACAACAACCACAACCATACCCCCACACACAACAACCACAACCACACCCCCAAACAACCACCACCACCGCACCCCGACACAACCATCACACTCCCACACCACAACCACACCCTCACACCCCCACACAACCACACCAGACACCTGGTAAAGAATCTGGGCATTTTCACACAGAAAAAAGCCCAGATTCTGCACATTTCTTACAGATACTATACGAGCAGGCAACACTGGACTAATTAACAAGTTTCTTCACTGGATTCGACAGAGAAATCTTTCATTCTTTGTGTTCTTTTGAGATGATTTATACACATTCTAAAGAAAAAATTCTAGATTGTAGGTATTCACGAAAGTATTTTTAAGACGTCAAAAAGTGGTTGAAAATTCTAGGTATTCTTTAGAAATGATTGGAATAATTTTTTATGAAAATTCTCGTTTTTTAGATACCCAAAAATAACAGGCACATGATTTAGGTATTTTCCTTTTCTTTGTAAGAATCAAATGATTTTGTGATAGAAAAACTAAATTTCTTGCTATCTTGTTAGAGTATTTTCAAAACAGTAATTTGAAAAAGACTTAGATTCAACCCCTTGTTTCAAAAAAAGAACTAGATTCAAGACATTAATTCGAAAAAAGACTTAGACGCAAGTGCAAGGCTTTCATTTGAAAAAAAACCTAGATTCAAGACATTTAGGCAAAAGCCCACAAATTAAGGACTTTCAGCCTCTTCCAAGCCCTACCGCCCAACCCAACATGCAAAAGCCCAAAGCCCAAAGCCCTAAAGCCTTCATTGGTCAGCCTTCAGAGACATCACAATCCCCAATATCTGGGGAAAAGCACAGACAAAGAATTTCCCTAAAATCCCTAGGCAGAAAATACCCTAGAAAAAATTTACCTTTAAATCTCCGTCAAATTTTTATAAAAAAAAGATAACAAACAAATTGATGGCAAAGCCACAAAAAATGAATAAATAAAATAAACTTCTTGAAAGTCCTAGACCAACACGAAAAATAATCCTAAAAATCCAAATTTACAAAAAAGAATCTCGAAAGAAAACAAATTCACTGAAAAAAAAATTGCTTAAAATACTTAAATTTACAGAAGAAAACCTAGACAAAAATGAACAATTCCTAAAAAATGGCTAATTCCACGAAAGATTTTGCCAATTTCTATTAAGTCGAGGACGCTGATTAACAATTAGTACATATTTGCCGTCGATCAATACAAATTATTCAACTTCGTGTCGTTAGGACTAACATGTACGATATCCTCGTATAATTTACAAGGTACGATATCCCTCAACGATTTCCGGGATCTCCAGGGCGATATCCAGGATATTCGGGGCAACCTCCGGGATCTCTAGGGAGATTTCCGGGATCTCTAGGGAGATCTCCGTGATCTCCAGGGCGATTTCCGGGATCTCCAGGATATTCGGGGCAACCTCCGGGATCTCTAGGGAGATCTCCGGGATCTCCAGGGCGATTTCCGGGATCTCCAGGGCGATTTCCGGGATCTCTAGGGAGATCTCCGGAGCGATTTTCGGGATATCCGGGATCCTCTAGAAGCAAAATATCTCCAAGCGATATCCTAGAAATCCTCGGAGCAATATCCCTGAACGACATACGGAACATCCAGAAGCGATATCATCCCCCTTCCCCACCACCACACTCACACAACAGCGTCAGTATCAATAAGTAATCAGTAATATTAATGGTAGTATTGATAGCAGCTATACAGACTGCCTTCACACACACATACAACACGCACAGGCACACAACACACAAGACTTTGTCATCTATGTAATGAATGAGAGCATTAACACACACGTACACACAAGACTTTGTCATCTATGTAATGAGTGAAAGCAGCCACACACACGCAGCACACACACACTACACAACATACCACTATACACACACACAACACACACACTACAGCTCCATGTCCTGCGCTTCATCTTCAGAGAAGTCGGTGAGGGAGCTCTCGCTGCTGGTATCGTCATCTGCAACAGTTTTTAAATGAATTAATTAACTAAATACCTAATTTTAATGGCTTTAGTTATTTTAATTTATTTATGGGAAAAATATGCACTACTATAAGATTTCTCAAAACATTTAAAGACCACAGGTGTATAATATAGAAATAGGCGTGTGAACCATACATTCACAACAACACTCACACATTCACAACACTCACATTCTCAACATTCACACATTCACAACACATACATACATATACCAGGCGTCTCCTCCCTATAGGAGGGTAGCCGACAGCAGGCCACAAAAAACACCCTTAGTCACTAGGATGCGAGAGAGGCAGCACTGGCCGCACCAGAACTGCCAGGATCAGCAGCAGCCCAGCACAACCATCTTCCACAGTCAGGCCTGACAGCCATAGCTGGTTTACCCCAACCGCTTCATTGAGTGCAGCCCCTCCCCCCGCACAGGACAGGTCAACCCTATCACACACGGGCAAGCTCCCAGTACAGCGTCAAAAATAAAATCACCTTCTAATGCACTGCCCCCACTCACTTCTGTCCGCAGTCATCCCTCTTGCCACATCCACAGTCAGACCTCTTTCATACATAGCTTCACCCCATCCATCCAACTCATCCGCGGTCTACCTCGCACTCTAATACCACTCACTTCCGACATATAAATCTTTTTCACCAACCGCTCAACATTCATTCTTTCAACATGCCCAAACCATCTAAGCACTCTTTCATCCACACGCCGGCTCAGCTTTTTGATAACCCCCGTCTGCCCCCTAACCAATTCATCCCTCATCCTATCTCTTCTTGTCACTCCATACATGCTCCTCAAACACTTCATCTCAAACACATCCAACTTCCTCCTCTCAGCTACTCTCAAACCCCAGGACTGCTCCATACAACAAAACTGGCACAATCAAACTTTCATACAGTCCCCTCTTAGCATTCCTACTCAAACTCCTGCATTCAAAAACTTTCCTCATTGCACCCAGTGTCTTGCAGCCTTCACTCACTTGATGTCTCACTTCTACTTCCATACTATCCTTTACAGCCACATCCGACCCGAGGTACTTAAAATGCTCTACCTCTTCTAACACTTCACCATTCATCCTCACATCCAAAGTTCCGAACACTCCACCTCCTGAACATCTCATCACCTTACTTTTATTCACATTTATCCTCAGTTTAAGCCTTTCGCACACTCTACCAAACTCTGCAACCAGTCTCCTCAGTTTTTCCTCTGAATCAGCCACAAGGGCTGTATCATCTGCAAACAACAGCTGGCACACTTCCCAATACACACCATTTCGTCCCACCAACTGCGCACCTTTTCCCAACACTCTGGCATTCACTTCCCTCACCACACCATCCATAAACAAATTAAACAACCACGGCGACATCACACATCCCTGTCTCACACCTGTCACAACTGGAAACCACTCACTCACCTCATTCCCTACTCTCACTCATGCTCTGCTGTCAATGTAGAAACTCTTGATCACATTCAAGAGTCTCCCACCCACTCCATACAAGCTCACAACTTGCCACAGAGCCTCACGGTCCACTCTGTCATACGCCTTCTCTAGATCCATGAATGCCCAATATACATCTTTACCTTTTGCTAAGTATTTTCCATTTACTTGCCTCACAGCAAACATTTGATCCACACAACCTCTACTACTTCTAAAGCCACATTGTTCTTCAGCCAGCACACGATCCGTCATCGCTCTCACTCTTCCAATCAAAACTCTTCCACACAGCTTCCCAACAACACTCAGTAGACTTACACCTTTAGAATTACTGCACTCACACCTGTCACCTTTCCCCTTGTACGACGGAACTACACACGCACTACTCCAATCTAACGGCACTTTACTAGCCTCAAAACACACAATAAACAAACGTACCTACCATTCTACAACCACATTTCCTCCTTTCTTTAGACATTCAACCGTGCAACCATCCATGCCTGGTGCTTTCCCATTTTTCATCATAAATATATTTATTATATCTTTCATTATACAAATATATTTATTATAACAAACGCATATTTTTAATAACATTCACATATTCATAACACTCTCAATAATACACATTCTCAACACTTTGACTGCTGGAGGTTAAACTAAAGATTTGTGTCAAAGGTTTTCGTTGGCAAAGTCTGACAATAAATCAGATTGCAAGGATAGTCACTTTTATAATAGACATTATTTCTTAGTAAGTTTAATATGCCAGAAACTACAGTTCAACAGTCAACTAAAATTCAAAGTCAACTGTGGTAAGCAATGTTGAAAATAGCAAACATCACCAGGATCATGCCTTCATTTAGCTTTGAGTTTTTATAAAATTTGAGTTGGTGACTACTGGTCAATGAGCAGCATTATGAGAATCCCCTGCGTGCACCACCGGTGGGTCACGCGTGAGCCAAAGTGTCAAGAGGACTCAGCGCACCGTCAGGAGGGGTGTCAGCGGCAGCAGACGTGCCCACAGCTGCTGACGTCGAGGCAGACACGGAGCGCCGCGTGCCCTTTTTGATTTCCTTGATGGCCTCCTCCGTGGCGTACCTCCTCACGTAGTCTGCAAGTAATGTAATGATAATCAATTACCTACTCATATTTCATTAACAAATTTGACTAGTTTTTACCATGTTTTACTAATTTTTACTAAGTTTCAACAGTAAAAAAAATTACTACCTAATTTTACATAATGAATATTATCCAAATGTCCAGATGTAAAGTAATTCGCCAACATGGAAGTTTGAGTCAATAATACATGCAATAGCTAAGGTTAAAAAAATTCCAAGATCAGTAACACTTAAATACCAATTAAGGACTTAATACTAAAAGCAGCAACCAACGCATAATTGCAAAAAAATTACCCAAACTCTTAATGTATCTCTTCCTAAACAGACTGCAACAAATGTTCTTCAAAGACCGTGTCTTAACATCTTTCAAATAGTTCAAGTTCAAGTTCAACAGTTCACCATACGCAGAAAATAAACCAACTGGAATCTACTAGACACCGGGGGATTATCAGATCCCCTTAAAGAAATATCTCCCACAAACTGCAGCAAATTTCTGATTTTGGGAGAAAGAAATTTTCAAAACCTTCATACTCTTTATACAAATGTACTGAATCTAGTGTATTTATTCTGTGCCTGTTGCACGCTGGCAGGAGGCTTAAATTAGGTGTATCGAATATGAATTAGGTGTGAAAACATTGAGTCTCAGCTGCGCAGACGCGGGTTAGCAAGGCAGATGATAGACCGAATTTTATGATGAAGCCATAGAGCAAAAACCGCTGGCTTGGGGCTTAGCGTCGGACAGGTTGTACAAAAACTCGGCTGATATGATCAATGAACATAAATTGTAGTGAAAACCACCTCTCGTTCCTTTCCGACCTTTGATTTATTATGGCTTAACATCCAAACATCCATAGCCTGAGTGACCGTTCAAGGTTGCCTCATTCCTCACTCGCCCCCCCTTACTGGTCGTGGCCCCGTTAGAGTCTCTTACGAGAACAGTGGGAGTCACTCAGGATCGAGAGAAGGAGAGAGGACAGGGCAAGTGAGCGGGAAGTCACTTAAGATCGAGAGAAGGAGAGAGGACAGGGCAAGTGAGCAGGAAGTCACTCAGGATCGAGAGAAGGAGAGAGGACAGGGCAAGTGAGCGGGAAGTCACTTAGGATCGAAAGGAGGAGAGAGGACAGGGCAAGTGAGCAGGAAGTCACTCAGGATCGAGAGAAGGAGAGAGGACAGGGCAAGTGAGCAGGAAGTCACTCAGGATCCAGAGAAGGAGAGAGGACAGGGCAAGTGAGCGGGAAGTCACTCAGGATCGAGAGAAGGAGAGAGGACAGGGCAAGTGAGCGGGAAGTCACTCAGGATCGAGAGAAGAAGAAAAGAGGACAGAGCAAGTGAGCGGGAAGTCACTTAGGATCGAGAGGAGAGAGTACAGAAAGTGGGCGGGGAGTCACTTGGGATCGAGAGGAGAGAGGACAGAAAGTGGGCGGGAAGTCACTTAGGATCAAGAGAAGGAGAGAGGACAGAGCAAGTGAGTGGGAAGTCACTTAGGATTGAGAGGAGAAGACAAGAGGACAGAGCAAGTGAGCGGGAAGTCACTTAGGTTCTGGTCGCGAGATAGAGAAGACTTCATCAGTGATAGACTTAGTTCACATTGAGAGAGACTCTGATCTGAGGGAGTTGCATTCGAGAAGTGTTCAAGAACGTTGGTTCCAGTTCCATTATCGAGGGCTAAGTTTCCAGGGTCACTCGCGTTTCATGGTCTATTGTAAAGGTTGCCGACTATGAAATATCTGGGTTGTATGTCAGGTGCTCCGCGCGTGCTCTCTCCCCTCCTCCGTAATTGCCTCTCACACCAGTAAACTAAAATGATTATTTTTGTGTGTCGTTATTATCCTCACAACTCACACGAACCACAACAGAAACACGTGCCTGGAAAACGCACTCGGTCAGCACTGCCAAATTGTTGTTTACTTAACGAAGTAGAAGCCGGATGTGGGCTATTGTAGAGGCTGACGTTCTCTAGCTGGCAATATCTTCAAAAATCATACTTTTAAATCTTGAGACAAAAGCTCTGGTGGCGGCGATATTTTTATTTCAATTCACTTGATAAAATTTACACTACTGGAAGTCACCAAAATTCATTTGAAGCCCATATACAGTATATTACTTATAATTTTCAGTGAATTATCCCACTTCACAATTTTTAACTCCCTTGACAGGTAAAGTAAACCCCCTGAGGCAAATTTTACTGCTTTTTACAACTTTAATACCAAGTAGACACCCTGTACTAAAAAAAACTAACAATATAATGCTAATTAAAGATACGCTAATAATAAAACGCATATCATGATTTCATTAGCCTTTTCCTTGCTTTTAAATTTGTAGCATAACGCAAGCATGCCCACGCTACAAAAAATAGAAATGAAAATGAAGTTTAGATTAACGTTAATTTAAGCCCTTCCAAATTGCAACCAGGGCTATCCAAAAAGAGGAAGGAGGGAAGCACCATTTAGTATGGAGATAAGGGAACGTGGAATCTATGCAGAAAGGGCATAGAAACAGTAAGTTGAGAAAGAAGTTCATGGAACAAGATAAAAGTTGAAGAAGGAAGTAGTGGGTGCTGAAAAACAGAACAGTGAACCAAAAAAAATGATCCTTAACGTAACAAAAACATTTTATTTCAACATGAAGGCCTACCTAACCCTTAGCTTGGGCCCTCATGTATCAGCTTTGTTTGATCATCAGAGATATTTCCCCCATCCTACACACCCTACACTCCACCACACACTCACACTCCCCACCACCACACTCCCTCAACACACACCCACACTCACTCAACACACCCACACTCCCTCAACACACACCCACACTCCCCCCACTACACACCCACACTCCCCCCCCCACACACACACCCACACTCCCCCTCCCCCACACCCACACCACCCCACACACCTGCCACNCCCCCCCCCCCACACACACACCCACACTCCCCCTCCCCCACACCCACACCACCCCACACACCTGCCACCTTCTTCTTATACTCCTCAGGTTTGTGCAGGTACATGGCGGCAGCGTCTCCATTGAGTGGGTCGATGGGGTTGGGGTAGGTCAGCAGCTGCGGCAGGAAGCTCTCGAATATGTTCGACAGATCTGCACGACCAGCACACGTTAGTAGGCCTTATTCCAATTTATTTGTTAATTTATTATTGAATTTACTGCTTTCAATGTTCCCTTTACCAAGTTCTGCTGAATTCTTACCACTGATGATGGTCTGTGGCTGAAATGTTAGAAATTTCGTTTTATTCCAATATATACCATCTTAAATGATTAAAGTACCTTATCTTGCTCTTTCAATTTCAATATGGTTGGTATGGCTCCTTGGTGACTTTTATAACTTAAATTTTGCTGCAGCGGGAAGCTCTTGAATTTGTTCGACAGATCTGCACACGTTAGTGATTCTTATTCATTTATGTGTTAGTGATCGTTTAAACTTATTATTGAATAAAATTTTTTATCCTTATTCCAATCTCCGTGTTGATTTTCATCAACACGTTGACTCCGAAGTGGTACATATGTGTACCACTAGGTAAATTGCTCATTTACGTACTGGAATATGCAAATAACATTTAAACCCTTTTGCTACCTTTCCCAAAATAAATTTTAGAGTAAAAGGTAACACATTATGGTTCAATTGTATTCTTCACACTTTTTAAAAAGGTTAAAAATGTATTAGAGCAGAAAAGCCGGTTTTCAATACGACTTCATTCTAGCCTAACCAAACTGACCGTAGCAATCGCACAATTGGAGTCAACGTGTTAAATTTAATCCTTGAATATATTGAACAGACCTGCATGAGCAATGTACACAAGTCATTCTTATTCATGTCCATGTGCAGATCATTTTATTTATTATTGAATTTAAGATTTACTTCTCATTTAAGCTTGTGGGTTGATGATTGTTAAATTTGTTCATTAAATTAATTTAAACTTCAAGGATTAAAGTGATTAATTCATTGAATTTTAGTTTCATGGATTAAAATGATTTATTTATTGAATTCAAATTTCCAGGACTGAGATTATGTTGAGGTTTTTAACCCCGACGGATAAGAAACGATCAGTAATGGAGGACGCGCTGTTACTTGAATTGTTCAATTCAGCCCTGAGGTGTGTTGATACCCGCACTGGCGGTTATCCAACTTTTACTTCTCACCGAAGTAAAAGTTCTCCTTCAAGAACGTGAAGGAGAAGGCGTCGTCTGACCGAAGGAGTTGCCTAACGCTGACACCAAGAAAGGTTCTGGTACAATTTACATTTATGTCATTATTTAACAACTTTATGTCAGTTCCAATGCTTCTACAATTATCGAGAATTAATGTTTCCCATTACCAATATAATTCAATGCGCTAGAGTCATATGTAACCGCTTGCTCGTGGAATTAATCCATCTTAAGATCATAAAGTAATTATTGTGCAAAGTCAGACGTGAGGTGGACATGAGGGCTACCCTCCGTAGCTCTGCTAGGGAGTAGGGACACGAATCATTAAGCCCGTGACTGCGAGAGAGTAAAGAAGTGCGCCTTACAGCCAGCCCTATGGGCCCGGCTTTGTCCTACCTTAACGATGTGCAAAATCGTTTAAACTACGTACACCTCCAAACGTAAATTAAAGCAGTCACGGAGCCCATAGTAGCCACCATCCTGGACTCCACAAACAAGATGAGTTTCCTAATCAGTGTGCGCATATTTTCCCTTAACGCTCTCATGTCCATTCTTCCGGTGCATAGGATTCCATCGATGTTATGCCTTCAGCGTACATACAAATATTATCTGAAATGTTAACTAGGTGCGTTAGGTCCATTTTGATGTGTCATTAATTCTGTGTTCTTTTTAGGTTATAAATAATTGATGTGGTTCTAGTCTTGTGAATTTCCCATTAAGGATGGAGATAGATTATCGTAAATGTGATGGTTGCGCTACCATAATTTGATCAATTAAAATGAAGTAAACTACTACTTATTATGTGGACGTTGAAAAGTCTCACTGGATTCTCATTAGTAAAATAAAAGAGAGTGACCTTAATGTCACGACAATTAAAGAGATCACGATAACAACGTATCATTGGAAAACTCAACCTTTTAACAGTGACAGCGGTGTGAATCCAGCATATCACGATCAAAGAAAGAAGACTATAACATCATTTATTCATTGAATTTAAATATCACAGATTAAAAGAATTTTTTTTTCCTAAACAAAAATTTATGGATTAAATTAATTATTTTGAATGCCTTGCACATCATTAATCATTCCATTAGCCCTTCCCCTCCACAATAACTTGCTCATATCACCATCATTATGACTTGATTAGATTAGATTAGAAGTTAGTTTTAGCCTTTCTAACCCAAACAAAGGGGTTCCCAAGGGAGGAAGGGTGAAAGCACCATTTAGGATGGGAAATCTAAGCACAAGGCACATCATTTCACCCTGCACACAAACAGCAAGCTAAGAAAGAAGTTCATGAAACAAGACAAATATTGAGTAAGAAAGCAATGAATGCTGAAAAACAGCAAAGCAGTCAACCGAATAAAAGATGGTTCTTAACATAACAAAAAACCTTTTTATTTCAACAAAAAGAAGGCATACTTAACTTTTAGCTCGGGCCCTCACACATTCCCCCCTGGGAGCGCTAACTCCCATAGATACATTAGTTGTATCCCCCTGAGGGTTCCAGAACCTTCATAACAATTCTTTTTGATACATTTCACAAAAATAAAAGTTAGTTGAAAACTTATTGATAAAAAATTAACAATTCAACTGCATTTGTTGAAACTTGAGTTTATTCTTCAACTCAAATTTGAAGTCAAATGTAGTAGTCTATTTTGAAAGCAGCAAACATCAATTGAGTTTTTAAGAAAATAAGATTTGTGACTACTGGACGGTGAGCAGCATCGTAAAAAATTCCCTCCGTGGCCACCGGTGGCGCACGTTGCGGTCAAAGTGTAAAGGTCTAAATCCTTGGTTCCCATCTTTACCAATTTAACACGTTCACAGCATTTCCGAGGTTATAAACGGTTGCTTTTGTTAAATCATCGATTTACAAACACTTTAAAATGTACTTTCACGCACATGCCACTCTGTGTATAGTTATGTATCCACAAGCCCAACATGCATGTTTACATTCATTCCTCAATAAAATATTCCTTTCAAGTCCAGAGAATGGGATAACATGTCTAAAATGAAAATGAAATAATTGGATTAACCATTAATCCAAAACACTGATTAGGATTAATAAATACATGAAATTAAATAGCAATTAGCAAGTAGCTGAATGATGCTACATAATTTTGGGAATAATGAATTAATGTTTGAACAAGCAAAATAGTTAAACAAACCCGAAAGGCTACCAAAAGAAAAAAAGTTTTTTCTTTTGTACAGCATAAAAATAGGAATGTTACAAATATTCTTATTTCATCTCTAGTTATTTTATCAACATTCATCATTATCAAAACAAATCATGTTATAATCCTTAATATTGAATTAATGCTACAAAATTAGCACAACTACAGAATACATTAATGAATTTCAACAAAATAAGACAACAAGAAAAGAACACAATATTCCGGAATATACTATTAATATTTTAAATATTATTTTTGAATATTTTAATATTCCAGAAAATGGAGCATGAGAGCAAATTCCCTTCATTTTACAAAACAATACAAATTAAAATTACTTTACAATAATAAAAACATGAACACAAGAATATGTCCCATCCCATCAAAGGAGCAATTTCCACCATCAAGTCCCCTGAAGTGCAAGTCCCACCATCAAGCCAGTCCCCTGAAGTAAGCCCCACCATCAAGCCAGTCCCCTGAAGTAAGTCCCACCATCAAGCCAGTCCCCTGAAGTAAGCCCCACCATCAAGCCAG
>JACJUY010010322.1:17781-29107 GCA_014220935.1 Platorchestia sp. MABIK
CCCCTGAAGCAAGTCCCACCATCAAGCCAGTCCCCTGAAGCGAGTCCCACCATCAAGCCAGTCCCCTGAAGCGAGTCCCACCATCAAGCCAGTCCCCTGAAGTAAGCCCCACCATCAAGCCAGTCCCCGGAAGTAAGCCCCACCATCAAGCCAATCCCCTGCAGCAAGTGCCACCACACAATGCATCAAATATACAAGTCCTCTGCAGCAAGTGCCACCATACAATGCATCAAATCTACAAGTCCCTTGCAGCAAGTCCCACCATACAATACATCAAATAAACAAGTCCCATCAAGCCAGTCCCCTGCAGCAAGTCCCACCATACAATGCAGTCCAGGCCTGGTTGATGACATCAAGGCACACAGTCCCGGAGACCTCATCAATGTTCGGATGGAAGACCTTGTTGATGAAGCCGATGGAGGGAGACTTGAAGGGGTAGTGGTCTGGCAGCAGCACCCGCACCTTCCACACGCCCCCCTCGTATGGGGCTGCGGGGGCACGGCGGGGTCAGTTATCTATTCTATTATTATTGCTCTTAGATTAATAAATAAAATAGAAAATGATTATTTTGTAGTAAGCAGTACCCGCACCTTCTATATGTCCCCCTCGTATGGGGCTGTGTGATACAAATCCAGCAATTGTCTTTTTGTTTTTGACTTATTAAATACAATAGATTATTAGAAATGTTATGTATTTTGGTATAGTTTACAGTAAAATGCACACGCCACCCTAGCACGGAGCTGTGGGAGGGCATAGGAGGGGTCAGTGTTATGGTCTATTCTTTTATTGGACTTATTAGATAGATATAGTAAAAAAATAATCAGTGACCTATTTCCACTAGTGTACTTTACTGTACTTATTAAATTGTTATAAAGTAATCTAGTTTTATAATAAGAATGGTAACAAATCAAAAGCTTATGCAGGGTGCAGCTGGACATGTGAGGGTCAGTACAATAGTCTATTTTTATTATGTTACTGATTAGATTGTTATATAAAATATATTGTTTTAAAATTATCTATTTTTATAGCAAAAAGAATTGTAACAAATAATCAGCTAATGTAGGATGCTGTAGGGTCAATTGTATATTCAAAAAAACATAATAATGGTGTATGTTTCACTGAAACAAAGATAATTATTGCCTTCAACTTCATCATGATATAACTGGTTTGAATGCCTGCTTTTAAAATCATTCAAGCATTAACAAATTTTTGAATATATTTAGGTGTTAAACGTCAACTCTATTTTTATTACGTTAATGATTAGATTATTAAGTTGACTAGATTATTACAAAATAGTCTTTTTATAGTAGAGAGAAATTTAAAAAATAAAAACTTATGTAGGGAGCTACAGGACATGTAGGGGTCAGTGCAATAATAAAAAGAATGGTAAACAAACAAAAAATTAATTCCTACTTCAACAACAAGCCTACCACCAGAAACCTCACATCTTATCCCTGGGGGTGCTAATAAATTGAAGGAGTTTTGTTCCCCTGATGAATATGACAAAACATAAACCTTTTCTATTTGAACAATAAGCCTATCTCACTTTCAGCTAGGGAACTCACATCTTCCCCCTACGAGTGCAAACCAATTATGAAAGTAGTCTTCTCTTGTGATGCAATCAATAAAAAACTTCCACTACAACACGACTGTGGCAGACTTAATAACCCTTTACCATTTGAACACAAGGTAGGCCTACCCAACTTCCAATTAGGGACCTCATATCTTCCTCCTGAGACCGCAAATTAATTATGAGAGTTGTTTACTTCTGTGATAGGATGAATAAGCAAGAGCTGCTACAACACAACCCTCGGATACTCACTCTGCTTTGGACCGTAAAATTTGACGCAGAACTCGTTGAGGCCGTTGAGCATGGTGACCTCGTACTTCTTCTCTATCCTGGTGTGGAGGGCTCAGGAAAATGGTTTCACACTTGAATTTGCATCAGTAGTATAGTGGAGCAGTGACAGGCTACACGAAAAATGTAGAGGAGTTTGCAGTACTTGTTAAAAATATTGAATGAATAATGTTGACAGATGATGTTAAAATAATGTAGAGGGGGTTGCATTACTTGTATAAATTATTCGATGATTGGATAATGATGACAGATGATGTTAAAATAATGTACAAGGGTTTGCATTACTAGTTAAAAATATTCAATGAATGGATAGTGGTTGAAGCTGCTTTATCATTCAAAACATACACAATAAATAAGTTAATGTTGGAAAACGTATCAAAAGTTTTGAAGGTTGTAATGGTATGATTCACACACGCTTGGTTACTGGATGGTTTAGATTAGATGCTAGTTTGAGCTGCCTCCCTAACTGGAACTAGTATGTTCCAAAGACAGGAAGGCACCTTTTAGTATGGAGATAAGGGAACACAAAACTTATGCACAAGGAACATAGAAACAGTAAGTTGAGAAAGAAATTCATGAAACAAGATAAAAGTTGAAGAAAATGTTGTATGTGCTAAAAACCAGGACACCAGTACATAAAAAAAAGATAAATCCATAATAAAATAAAAATTTTATTTCATCAGAATGAAAGCTTATCTAAATCTCAGCTTGGGACCACATATTTTCTCTCAGGGAGTGCCAATTACCATGGATACAATAGTTGTATCCTTCTCAGAGACATAACACTTAATTCAAGATTAAATTTATCCCAAAATAAAGGCTCTCTTAATGGTTTACATTAGATTTTCATATTTAAGTTTGATCAGAGTGAAAATTAATAGAAATTTGAAATGCTAAATGAAAAATTATTGACAAATAAACAAGTATAAATTATTGGAACTTAAATTTCATGATACTTAGGGTTAAATTTTTAGTCATTAAAATGGCTCCTTTTTGGCATCTTTCCATAAACTAATTCAAGGTAAATTTAGTACCTTTATTACAACAAATATAATAACTTTTATCACTTTGTCAAATTATATTGCAAATAATTAAATATTTAGGTGTGAAATCTCAAATAAAACTAATGCAAACATCAGACTGACTAATAAATTATTAATTAACAATGTTCACAAAACATATTTTCTTAGAAATAATTGATACTACAGTTTTAAAAAACTAATTAAGTATATAGATTAAAAGTAATGATATTTAATTTACTGAAACATGATTAATACCCTCAACCTCATTATAATATAATATGTTCAAATGACAGCCTTTAAAATTACTCAAGCACAAATAACTTATCTAATTATATTTCGGTTTTATATTTTAGGCGTTATAATTACTTCACAAGGGCAATAATTTCAGCGACAAAAGTTAAACCTAAAAACTACGAACAAAAGGACAATA
Organism: Platorchestia sp. MABIK; assembly: GCA_014220935.1. Classification (NCBI taxonomy): domain Eukaryota; kingdom Metazoa; phylum Arthropoda; class Malacostraca; order Amphipoda; family Talitridae; genus Platorchestia; species Platorchestia sp. MABIK. The sequence continues at coordinate 21,092 of JACJUY010010322.1, forward strand.
CTTTTAATGACAAAACGCACAAATCACGTTTTTATCTCAGGTAAAAACGTTTCATTTGTCGTTCCAGCAGAACGAGTGATCGTTGGTAGAACCAAATTTAAATCAGCTGATTATCTGAGAAACGAAAAACAGTTCAAAAATCTCCTGGCGAAGGCATTGTAAATTAATTTATCCCGCTCGAGGGCTAGCTACTTTTCAACAATAAATTTTGCAATCGCAGAAAAACATAAATTTCGGAAATTATGTAAATGGGTCATGTTGCAAAGCCACAATGCAGCGAAAAAACAATAAAAGTAAAAGAAGCAGCTAGCATGACGTCACAGGTTCCCAGTTGAGCGAAGTCCTTCACGAGAGACGGAATTTATAGCAAAATTTAACAATAAAGGATACAATTTGATTATGTCAGTGTCCATGCGACGTTTTCCTGCACTTGGTGACGACATCTTGTTTCGGAGAAGTAGTGCGTGTTTCTTGATATAAAGTTATGGAGCGGAGCTTCGTCTCACCACACACTCACTGTTTCGGTTATGACTCCTTTCTGATGACAAAGACCCTTGAGCTATCAACACTTGCAACTTCGTTGTTTAATGTTGTCCAAGAAACGGCGCTCTCTATACTAGCGGACTCTAGTGATTAAAAAATGAACTAGTTAAAATTTTATTTCATTTATTGAATCATTTGTTTTTATTTGCTAGAAAAAATGATTAATTTTGAGAACTTTCAAGTTTTAATGAATGTGGAAACGATTTTTTTCAGTCATTTGTTGAACTAACTGAAACCAATTGTTAGTTCAGTTTCTTATTAACAGAGGGCTATTTACAGACCATCCATGATGGTCGAAAATGACTGCCTCTCAGGACCCCACTATTATATGTAGATGTGTGACATCATAACACGTCATGAACAACCTATGCACAGAACAACGAAGATTATTAAATTTGAAGCAATAAAGCAATGAAACGCAATTGCCAAAGAAATTTTTACGTTCACTTAAAGCCCAGCTGTCAAATTAATTCCTGGATAAACGTATTCTATCGTCAAAACTCATGGCATCGATCAGCTGTAGCTGTAGCGCAAGATCCGAAAGAAATAAATTTGTTGCTAAGCTCCTCCTACATGAATACTCAAGAATATTAGAAGAACATGCTCAAAATAAATTCGATGAGAATTTTTTTTAGTTTTTTAATAAAAACGTAACAGCGAGGGTGCATAATTGTGTTGACATATTTCGCTGAAGCAAGTTGCAACGTCTTTGTACTCAGATATCTACTTTCAGCCAAAGTCCCTCCCACTGTGGTCACGTGATGACGATCAGCTGATGATGTAAACAAAGTCCTGACTGGTCGTCAACCTATGGTATTTTCGTTCCATTTTCTGTCCCAACCTTTTGTTGGATCCAGGTAACTGCGCAATAACATGCTCTTTGTGAGCGATTCATGTATTAATTAATTGCTCAATTTCCAAACCCTCTTTGCGATAGGAGCTGAAGCATCTTGATGTTAATGATTTGCAATCCACTTCAGGAATTCGATACGCTGTATATGCTTTCCAAGTCCTGGATTTATTGTTACTAACACATTAACGGATGAGGGCAGTAAAACATATAAGAACGTAAGCTACGAGGATTACAAAATTTTCAGGATGACGTAAAATTTGATAGGTAATTGGAAATGAAATTGAATTACAAAGTATGATTTGCCCAAATTAAGCTACACATTAAAAACTCCCAAATAAATCACAACACTTACCCAAAAATACTCAGAGTATTCATTTATATACTAGTGTACACGACCCGTCAAAAATGACGGGATTCGATAATTTCCTTCATAAAAGCCTCAATACATGGATGACCAACAAATATATCTGTCCCAATAGTACCCGCCGTTAAAACATTCTTGTACTTGTGCACTGGTGAAATTTGTATCACAGATACGGTCATTGAGCATCCTAAAGCGGCCCATAGACGATCAATTTAATTGTCAATATAATCAGCGATGATGAATATAGACAATTTAATTAATCGTCTGTGGGCTCGATTGACGACCGTCAATTAAATGACTCAATGTATTGACGCAATGAAATTAATTAGATTTTTTATGGATGGTTCGTCAATATATCATTCTTTAGCTCTGAAAGTCGTAGTGTATAAACCTGGGAATACTTGGAATTTCACTTTTGTGTACACGCAGATCTGGTGCTTTTTACATGCTGGAGGACGCTGCTGTAAATATCTGGTTCTTTTTATGTCTTATTATTATATTATATTATTTGAATGTAGCTAAGTTATTTTCTTCATAATTGTTAACCTAATTGTTTAAATTATCGTGAAAAGAAAAAACTTGGTACTTTTCAATACTTGGTACTTTTCAGCACTTGTACTTCGTGCTTGGTACTTTTTATGGAGTGACCAAATGCAATAGTTCATCAAATGATGTAGTGTTCATTCAAAAATAGTTCTTAAAATCTTCTGGTGCATTTGCACGTAATTATTTGAGCAATGTGTCAGTTCCGAATATCCTGTCACGTTCCCTGAGCCAGTTTTTGGCCCATGTCTTGTGTTTACGCGGGAATTTGATGTGAAATGAAAGTGCCAAGGTGAGAGCTACAATGCTAATTTCTCCGTCGACCATCACCTAAGGCGTCCGCAGAGCAAATGACTGGTTTTCATCAATTATACTGATGAAAAGATTGACGCCGTTTGTGGGCAACAAAAATCTCATCAATTTATTGAGTCAAGGATATTGACAATTAATAAATTGATCATCTATCCCAGGTAGCAAGAAATTATTAGGCCAATTTTGGGTTGATAATTATTTATTGACCTGATATGGAATCTTGTATTACAATAATAGGCTAATAACAAGACAATTTCAAAAAAGATGTACTTATTTATGATATCAATTTGTTATTGGGACAATGTAGGAAATAGTTTTATTTCTAATATTAAATTAACAGTGTATATATATATGTATGATATTCATATAAGTGGAAACAATCTCATAATAGTTAAAAATCTCGCAGTTTAATAAAATTTGTATATATATAAATTATTATTGCCCAAATATTGGGTTGATATCGTACGCCAATAATAGGGAGTAATTTGTATAAAATGTACCAATTAAGTTAATGAATAGTTATTTCAGTCATTAATGAGTGCAGATATATTTGACCTATATCGAGAAATGTGAATACGTTACAATAATATGTATATTCAGAATTACTGTAATCACAGGTTCACAGTTCTTGTTTTTTCAGTCGTCCAATGAGTTTCGAAGGTCTAGTTTTTTCGAAATAATATGCTAAAATCGTTTGTCATTTGTTACTATAGCAATAAATGTCTATATATTGAACAATTACGCATACTTGACGGAATCAAACTGCATGTACAGGTTGCCCGACCACTGGTACGTGCAACACAAAATTTGGACTTTCACTCTACGATGCCAACACCTTGTAGTGCCTTACCTTAGTTACCCCTCAAACCTCAATTCTAGTCTATTTATGCTCATTAATTTTAATATAGATTAATATTAATTTCATATTAAATGATTCAACATCTTTTCTCCGAATCACTAATACCTAATAGAGGGTAGGTATTAGTATAGCCTCCGCTTCATGACTCAAACAAACAAACATCGGCATCTACGGATGCTTTATTTCCAATTGAAGCATGATGCATATCACCTTTTACATTGGTTTTTCAAATGCCTTATAACTAACACCAGGACGCCATGACGCTTTCCCCCGGTCAAGACCGGTACCCATTTCAGACACCTGGGGAGAGTGGGGCCTTGTGCTTAGAATTTTTCTCCTAGACCCAACAGAGAAAATCGCCACCAGCGCCGAGACTCGAACCCGGGTCTCCCCGCACGGAGTCAGGTCCGCTACACACACGGCTATACCTCAAAACGGATCTCTATGGCTGAAGCAGCACCACCTGGTCCTACAACCTCGACATCAAATGAGGGTTGCCAGAAGTGTTACGTTCGTAACAAAAGTGTTACTTTTTTCTGCCAGATCCTCCTGTTGTTACTTTTGTTACAACTTTGGCAAAATTCAACAAATTTTGTTACTATTTAAAATTTCAGCTAATAATTCTTTGAAGAGTGTACCATTTTCATTGACACTCGTGCAGAGGCGTTTCAACCACGCCTTGTCTCGCTCATAACTCGTGTGGTCGAGTTTGGCAACGTCCGCCGATAATCTTGTCAGCATCACGGTATACGTAAGGCATGGCGTAAGGTCAGCCTCAATTGAAGGGCAAATATGTAAAGTGTCACAACCACGGTACCGTGGTCCTAACCCACAAATCAGAAGTCAATACTAGCAGAGCGGAATAAATGATAATTTTATTAATTTCACCTCTTAGCAGCGTAGATGTCTTGCAGGCAAAGTGGCCTAGGTCCCAGTTCAGTTCTTAGTTGGTAACTGGGCTAGGAAAAGCCAGTTTAGCAGCACTGCGAAAAACACCACGCCTCTACTTGAGTGTCCTAAATATGTTATTCTGTGTTTTGCTGGGTTTTGAGGGTAAAATTCTCTGCATATTTACCCTCCAATTGACGCAGTAAAAAATCTTGCATTTAAGTTGCACTAGATGGCTGTCTCTTGAGCAAGTCGTAACGAGTATTCTGGATCAGTGGGCAGCTCTCACTTTATTCTTCACATCTGCAGCATTGGAAGATAATGTCAAGTTGGCTGCAGCAATATTAGAACAATTGCGGAACCCACAAAATTAGATGTACCTATGTACCTTCATATTACCCAGTCAATGAGATAAACTTTGAATTTCAAACCGTGACGTTTCGACTGCACAAACTGAAGTGTTCTATAAATATTTCTGTGAAAACTATCCTGGATTACTTTGTGAAATGAAAAGTAATTAAAAATAAGGATCTAGCAGCAATTACTGTTAATGATCCTTTCAGTTTGTGAAGTTTACCATGTTGCCAAAGTAGAAGCTGTTTATTACGAGAATTCTGGAAAAAATTTCTGACAAGGACCTGAAGCAATTTCGAGCAAACATCTTGAATTTCCATGTTCGATTTATGAAAGAGATGTTTAGCCGTTTTCTGTCTAATAATATGCTTAAAAAGTTGGAATTGCTTCAGGCTGTGGACCCCGACAATGATAATGTGGGAAAACCTGGCTCCATCATTCCTCTTGCCCTAAAATTTTCGATCATCATTTCTGAAGAAGAGTACGAAATATTGAATACTGAGTGGCGAGAGCTCACCTTGGAGGACACCAACCATATCATTGAAAAGCAACCTGAAAAGTTCTGGCACACTGTTTCAAAAGTAAAGTGAGATGATGGACGTCGATATCCCCTATTATCAAAGTTAATCATGAGCCTACTCGCGTAGCCTCATATCTCAGTCTGTGCCAAAGGAATATTTTCACTTTAAATAATATTGAACGTACAAACAGATCTTTGTTGAAAACAGAAACCTTAAACGCACTTCTATACTCCAAAAGTATACGTAGTGGCTCTAACTGCATGAAATGACAGCCGTCTCAAAAAATAATAAAATTAATGACGCGACAGGACTTACTTATACAGCAGTGCTAAAGAGGGAGCTACTTTTTGAACGGTTAATAAGTTCGTCGTTTAACATTACAAAATTTTTTGAAGATTTTTAGGTTTTGTTACTTTTTGATGCAATTTGTTACCTTTTGAGATGGGAATTTATTACTATTTACGAAAACCTTCTGGCAACCCTGCAGTGAGGGATCAAGTCCATAGTGACACAATGAATAGCTGACATTGGGTTAATGGAAATATCATTATCGGGACAATATGTTTTACATCAGGTACATCAACCTAGCTGAAATCATGAATTGAGTATTAAGCCAATGTTATTGTAGGGAACACATTATGAAATCAGTATTGACACAATAATTAGTTGATATAGGGTTGATGATAATACTGTTATTGGGCCAATATATTTTTCCAATATAAACAGAATTTTCCAAAATAAGGTATTGCCCCAATGTTCATTTTGAAAATCCAGTCAATATTGAGAATGTATATTGGCTCAATATTAGGTCAATAAATTTTGTGCTACCTGGGCAGTATGTCACGACCCCAAATGTTGGGTGCATAAATTCCCTCAGTTCCAATGCATGATGTTGCAGATTTCATCATAGCAGGAGCTTCTCTCCGATGTTGCCTCCTTAATGTCTGTATTTTTCTGCTAAAGCTGATAACGGAAAAGTTCGGTCGTAGTTTTCCTGTGTGTTTGTAGGCGTGTTTTACCCATCTCTCGTTACAAGAATCCAGCTTTGTGTTCCACAATCTTGGCTGCTGCTCGTAATTACCAATCTAAATCTAGTTAAGAACGCTGTAATTAATAATTAGAAGGATATTATTGGATTCTCCAATGCTTATGTCTTCAATTAGTCTCAAATGTTGAATAGATATATAATTAGATTAAATCATTTCAAATTTGTAATTATTGTTGATAATTATCAGTATTTATTCAATATAATTACTAAAAATAATTGTCATTAACACATTTTAATACAATAAATCGGTAGGAATCAAATGATTTCTCAAAATATATAAAGAATTCTTCACAGGTTTTCATACCAGAATACTTACCTGACGTCGACTATATAATGTCTGAGCAGCTCTATATATTTTATTGTTCCAGTCACAAATCCAATAATAAATCCAATCACAAAACCATTCACAAATACATCAAAAAATCAGCACCCAATTCAACTCATAGACAGCGTCCAATACTACATTAATTTGTTGTCAATATTGGCCGAATCCAATATTAGATCGATATTTCACCTTTGATAGAAATATCAGAACATTATCCAATACTGGACATGGGAGCCAATACTCAGTGAGTATCCAATACCGGAAGTAGGATCCAATACTCAGAATTACACCAGTACCACATGATCACATGCCGGGCTCTGCTTCCTGAATGTGTGCCACATCTAATTATTGGTAGCTCGTGGGTTAGAAAAACATATCAATTTATTATTTAACTTTTTTTGTTTCACAATCTCATCTGAAATGAACGAGAGCGTCAAAACAACCGTACTTTGCATGCAAACATTGCTTTATATCAAAATTTTTGAATTATGAAAAGGCCTAATTTTTCCATCAAAAACCTCCAGACGTAAATATTGTCACGCAGAACTAATTAATTTTTTAAATTCAAATGTACATAAGATATTGTAGAAATTAGACCTTCGTGAAGAGCTTTCCACCTTGATTGGTAATTACGAGCTGCAGCCACGCTTGCGGAACACAAAGATGGATTTGTGTGAAGAAAGATGAGTAAAACACGCCTACCAACACACAGGAAAACTACGACGGAACTTTTCCGTTATCAGCATTAGCAGAAAAATACAGACATTGAGGGGGCAACATCGGAAAGAAGCTCCTGCTATGAAGAAATCTGCGACATCATGCTTTGGAACTGAGGGAATTTATGCGCCCAACATTTGGGGTCGTGACATACTGACGTGGATGGTAAAGATAGAATCATTTCAGCCCCCCCTAATCGCCCGATCTCGCACCAGCCGCAGTGACGTCACGGACACCTGCATTACGACGTCATGAATGCCAACTTTCCACCGCGATTAGCGGTGAGGTAATTGTTGAAGGAACTTAATAACACTGCCACGTATCATACGGTGAAAATTTTTCAATCTTCCCTTTCAAGTTCACTGAAAACTTAAACTACCATTCAAAAATGAGCACTAACTCAACTAAAAATGATAAAAATCGATATTCCTAAGAGTTGTGAATAAATGTAAGGAATTTCAAAACGAAGAAAGCACCACGTGTTGAAATCAAGTTTAATGATGATAATTAAATAATAAATCCAATAATTTCGAATAAAATATACACGAAGCACTAATAAATAAATAACATAAAGAAATGAAAAATGAATTCAATAACGAGAATATAAGTAGTGAACTAAATCCACTAATTTTGTTATTTTTGACGGGCTGAGTCCGTTTGTGCAATTTTGAAAAAAAAAATTCTTTTTT
>JACJUY010010323.1:11914-29433 GCA_014220935.1 Platorchestia sp. MABIK
AGGTATAAAGTTTCACGAACAAAGTTCAGGTATAAAGTTTCACGAACAAAGTTCAGGTATAAAGTTTCACGAACAATGTTCTAGTATAAGTTTAAATTCAGTTAGGCTGCGGTAATTTATGATAAAAGAACCGAGAAACGGGATGTTTCCCAAGAAATAATTTCTTGGACCTACGGACAAGGGTGTCTGACAAAAGCGCCCATACCGTCAGCACACTCACCGCGTCCGACACATCCCATGGGCTCGCAAGTAGAGCAGCGGAGAGACGACGTCCCAGGTGCCAAACTAAGGCCTCTAGTAGACACGGCGCAAGACGAGGCGAGACGCCAACGACCGGCTCCAGCGCCCTCCAGCGAGCGCGCCCTCGGCCGGGGAGGCACTTGTCGAACTAGCCTAGGTGGCACTCCATGGTTCCACGGCTGAGGCGGGACGTAATGGTGGCGATGACAGGCTGTACAGAGCTAAGACGTATGTGCGTGGTTGGGTTAGAGAGGTGTCTGACGAACATTGAACAGTGCGAGCTGACTACACGTTGGCATCGACATAAGAGGTTGCAAATGAGTATGCCACCGACAGGACGTAGTCAGACACCCATGTCTAATTTGATTTTTTAGGTGATTTACATTTCATTATGAGATATTTTATACAACACACGCACTCATACACATTTTTTATGATATACAGTACAACACATCACGCACACACCAGCACACCGAAACTTGGGAAGTAGGGCCACGAATAATTTAGTTGCTCTGAAATTGTTATTTAGTGATTGTGTTTATTGGTGAATATCTAAAGAGATTCTAGATTACGGAGGTCTTGTTGATTATAGGCTTTGCATAGGATAGAGAAATTACATATTTTGAAAGGGTGATTGGAACTGTTGCAATGGTCTCTAATGGCGGACTGGAGGGGACAGGCAAACGAGAGGCCAGTTATAAGAGAAAATCTTGAATGTTGACAGCGACGGATAAATAGTTGGAGGGTAGCGCTTCCAACGTACGATTGCTGGTAGCAATTACAAACACACACACACACAACAACTTTCCAGACTGTTTTAAAAAATATGCTAAAAATACGCTCTTTCCTGTGCTTCAACATGTGAGTTTATATTTTAATAAAAATAAGTTTTCAATACTCATCTAAGAAAATATCAAGCAAGGTCTTCGACTTTTGATGTTTTTTTCGAAATGCACTGGAAGCGAATTTAAAAATGCTTGTCAAATTATGCATTACTTCAGGGTACAGAGGAAACTTTGGGGACGTGTTCGCTCGAATTTAATTTGTTCATGAGTGCATGAAAAATATATTATAAGTTAAAGGGACGGATGTAGGTTTATTAATCTTTGTTGTGAGCATTCATTGACTCATTGCTCTTTTGTTTCGGAAGAATTAATTTGAACTATTCGAATGGTCGTCCGCTAAAATCTTCTTTTACACTCTGATTCTTCTTTTTATCATACCACTGGAACTGTTTGTCAATCAATCCGTTCTTGGATGTACAACACTAGTCACTCCACTTATTCAGTGTAAACTTTACTTATTCAGTGTGTTTTTCTGCGTGTTAGTTCGCAATGGATAATTAATAGTCGTTTTTATATCATTATTGTAAATTATGGTTCACAGCATCGAATTTACGTACGCGAGTTGTGTACAATTAAAATTTCCAATCCTTCCTCACATGCATTTCAGAACCTGAGACCTTGAAATGTGTGTGGTAAGCAATGATTATTGCTTAGCACTCATCATGTTAGCTCAATGGGTTACAAACGCCTACTGAAAGGGCAGTGTTTTCACCACACTCTAGCTAAAATAAAAGGGCACTAAGCACATCTCGATGCCACCATAGTTTGAGATCTACCTCCATATATCGCCTACCCAGGTGCAGTTTGAGATGCATAAATTAAGTGTTTATCGCTAAATAAAATGTATGTAAATAAGTAATATCCATTAGTAACGTAGCTTAATCCAGCGCTATAATACTAGCTAAAGGTAGATCTCATGCCATAGTGTGGCAGACTTCACGCTATAGCAACACCCTCACGCTATAGTACTGGCTAGAGGTAGATATCCTGCCATATTTATGTGTTGTAGACCTCACGCTATAGCAGCACCCACATCTCTTTTTGTGATACACTCGCCTGTGTACCTTATTTGTACAAGTATTTTTAATTGGTTGCTCAACTTTCGTCATTAGTTCAGTGTACAAAATTCCCAAGCAAAAACATTTGACTCCACGGAACGCCACGTTTTAAGTTACTCTGATGTTCTATAGTGTCAGGTCAACTTCACATATTTACAGAACATGCTTCGCGTTTCTCCCAATGTTAGCTCTCTGATCTTCAATTGATTTACAGTCTTGTTGCAGTACAGTTAGCATTGCTGCCAAGTCGACGTTGATAATATAAAGTAGCCAAGTTGACATAAACCTACGCTGCAAATTGCTCAGCCATGACGACGTAGATTGTTTCAAAACCCTACGTCTGATTTGATCTCGTCTCTGCAGTGAGACTGAGAGTAAGGGGGTTAAAAATTTTTGTTTCGGTCTCAACAATAAAAGCATAACTCAATCCATGTTTTAGGCAGTGCCAACAAACTCAGGGTTACCCTGTGACAAAACCTTTAGATCACACGATTTTTGAATTTAGAGGTACGCCATGAGAACCGCGCTTCAGGCTACGCCTCTGTCTTATAAGCTCGATCCTCGACTTATGCCTCATCATCTTAGAAATTCAACATTTGAAGATAAAATTACTCCCAGTTATTCAAGTAGTTCTATCTTGATTTAATTTCGGAATAATAGGGTGTCCCTGGAACTAATTTTTATCTGTATAAATTGAGACGCGTTTAAAGTGATGTAAAACACGAGTGAGTAAGTTGATTCATTACGGTTGAAATTGAATGTTCTTCTGTTTGCATCGTTGTTCAGAAGCCTGTGCCTCGTAATTTTAGGCAATTCAATAATTTGTTCAAGGTTAATTAGGATAAGCAATCGAGTGGATGAGAACAAAGTCCATTCCTAATTTTGACAGTCAATGACCAACGTTTTCTGGAATTTGACAGCAAACCCGTGTTCCATTAACTCAACCCGTGAGGATGACCACCACACCTGATTCTCAGAATCACCAGGTGCATTATAAACAGCTCGATCTCCTAAGAATTTTCCCGGTTATTTGGATAGAGTTTTGTAATCTGATCAGTATTCCTGTCAGGGAGGAAGTTGGTCGCAATTCCCCCCAAAAGGACGATTTGCGCTCCAACAACGTCGATCCCAACTTGGGCGTCCCTTAAAGGCCTTACTGCATAAAGCGATCTTGGTCCGTGGGGACGCTGTCATGGAGCCATTATGGCCTTCCTCTGGCAGAAGGACGTCCTGGTCACGACTGCAAGACCACTCTCCTGCCGCTGGTGGAGGCCATCGAATTATGCCAACTGGCCCATCACTGACGATTCGCTTGATTGTTTTGGGTCATTTTAGCGAAATGTTTTGTGACTCTACCCATACAGATGCGCAATCATTTGTTTTATTTCTCCATTTTCGTCTAAGAAATTTTCGCTTTGTTTTCTTGCAAGTACAAACTAACGTAAATTTTCTTTATTTCATTTAGAGTTATCATTTTGCACTTGTTTTTTTATGTTTATAAACGCAACCCCTTCTTCTTCTCTTCGTGTACTTCAGTTCATGTGTTCCTAGTGCCTTTCTTGGGCAGAAAAAGCCCGGATTAGTTTTAGAGCCTCAAAGTGGAACTTAAGAGCAGGAGCAGAATTTTGAGTTTTTCAATAACCATAGATTTTCATACGCTTAGTATGCATGTTGCAGAGAACACGAAACCGTCAAAAGTGAACAAAAAATTTGATTATACAAGATGTGGATTCAGACTTTTTCAATCTGGGAGCTCTCATCCATTTTTTAGAGGTAAATGGAAAAAATGACAAATAGTTTTTTATGAAAATAGTAGAAGCGAGGTCATTGACGATGAATGGAGAAGTAAAACGATTGAATGTTCCGGTCCACAGGTAGCATTGATGAAAAGGAAAAATTGTAGTTAATCTTTTATGTTGAAATAAAAGAATTTCCCCGGTATTTTCCTAAATTCCCTATAAATCCTTTCAAATTACTTAATTTGACAATTATTGTGCTATGATAGCCAGGCACTTCGGGCAAAGTGCGAGCAATAATTTGTTCGCTGCAGGAACAAAGCAACAAGAAATGTGACTCACATGAAATGTGTGGCTAAAAATGTATGCCTCTTAAAATGCGAATAACTCTGTAAATATATGAAGTTGGAGACTATTACATAGAACATCCGAGAGGACAAAGTTCAATGTTTTCTTACGTTAAACACAAGTAGAACTGACACCTACCCTCAATGGCTTACACACCCTAGCTCAAGTACATACAATCATACATTTGCACATGGAAACCTTACGTACACAGACGTGTGCAAACACGCACACACACACACACACACACACACTAAAATAGGTAAGTAGGAGGAAACAATGTAGTTTGGCCACGCTCAAGTCTTTATTTAGGTTAGGCTTATGAGGGGACATGAATAGCGATTCCAAAAAATACGAAGAGCTTGCTTATTATTTGCGGCACACAGAGTACAGAAATAATTTATTGTGAAAGGATGTCCGAAATGCTGATAACGATGTCGAACCGCTGTAGGAGAAGAAGAAGAAAGTATGCCACCAGTTCTATGTTCACGTCTTAAATAATGGCTGTGACTTATAAATTGTTGAAGTTTAGTACTACCAACATAAGTCTGCATGCAGCCGTCATACTTATAGAAATGGACACATTCATTCTATAGGCACTCCTCTAGTCGTTCTTTCCTCCTAGAAAATAAGCTTATTTCAAAACCCTTTCTATAAAACATTCTGACATCAGCTGAAGTAAAAACTTAGACCAGAGATACGACTTGCCTATTTAGTTCCGAGTTCAAATTACCTAAAAATGGAAGTTCTACGTACATTGTCTGCATTGCTACGCTCAAGGTCATAGAAGAGGGACAATATTTTTTCTTGAATTTTCGAAATAGAATTCTTAATGTGAATTATGGGGTACTTATTGTTGCTTATTGCTAATTATTGATGAATTAAGGCACAGCCCCAGATGTGACTGTTATTATGTATAAGGATTGCAATGAAAGGCTGTTGTATATATTCATATATGAATATTAATAAATGTATAATTGCTTATAAATGTAATAATAATACACACTTGTGTTAATAAGTACTGTATTTGAAATATGAAGCCATAAAAGAATAACACACAACTGTGTGTATCCAAAAAATTTGTGTGATTCAGAAATTTATAAGCAAGCGATGAAGCCGCTTTTAACTCAAATTACTGCCAGCATCCAACCTAAACAATGAGTTTACAAGATTCTGAACCCCTGTTTTCCAAAGTAGTTAGTGCTGAAAGATAGCAAGAAAAGTCACGGAGGCTTCTCTCGAGCACATCCCATAAATGTTCAATGGCGATGCAGTCAAAAGATTGTGGGGGTCGGGCTTCGAGCTTAAATGTTCCCTCATGTGCAATACACCAATCTTGAACATTTTTAGCCCTGTGTATTCGAGCCCTGTTGTTCTGAAATATCTTGTTGCCATCTAGTAAATTAAACTCCATAAAATCGATGAACGTGGTAGAGTTCATTTTGGAATTGCAAAGAGGAGCAGATTCATGCGTATCCCAGCAATAACAGCCCTAAAGCATTACACTGGCTTAAGGTCAATGGTTCTTAACCCGGGTTTGATCGAACCCCAGAGATTCGATGAGTCGAACCCCTGGGTTTGGCATGGTACAGTTTGTGCACGAATACAGTGTGCAGTTACACAGGGTGTTTCAGAACAAGAGGTATAAAATTGCACACCAAGTAGAAAATGGTCAAATAAACACTTCTTCATCTATGATATTTTCTGAAAAAATTCGGGTTTTTGAAATATTAGCTGTTTATTGAGTTTAAGGATGAAATTTAATAACACATTTACATGAATTAACATTCACTTTGAATTTGCGTTACGAATATTTCTTTTCTATGAGAGTTTACAATAATAAAATTTAGTTTTAATAACATTCGTTAATCTGAAATATGGTATTGAATCTGAGGAAGACCTCGTGGCCAGACTTGCATTTGTCGCTGGTGAGATTTCTGAAGTGCCAGACGCGTTTCTTAATATACTTCATTAAGGCTAACATTTGGAAAGTGCATTGATGTAGGTGGAACACATTTGAACAATTTTTGCAAAGTAAATTAGAAACAAACATTGCGAGTAATGCGTCATTGGATTTCATCATTTAAAACAATAAACAGCTAATATCTCAAAAACCCGAATTTTTTTCGGTAAATTTCATTGACGAGAAGGTGTTTATTTGGATATTTTCAACTTAATGTGCAATTTTGCACCTCTTGTTCTGAAACACCCTGTATACATATGTTTTAAATTGAAAGAAAAAAAGCACATTCAATTTTTCTAACGACAGGGGTTCGATAAATTCATGTATGGAACTTATGGTGTTCAGTGCTTCTAACAAGGTTAAGAACCACTGTTCAGGATGCCTGGGCAATGAAGACGATGTAAGATGGATCCTTAATTTCATGTGGCTTTCCCAATACCTTAACTCGCCCATCGTTCTGAAAGAGGGAGGATTTGGGCTCACCGGACCACATTGCATGCTTCCAAGCCTCAACAAGCCAACCTCGACGGACTAGAGCGAATAACAAACACTTTTCGGATTTACTGATGACACTATTAAATTCATAGAGAATGTACATGAGCATAAAATCACTTCTTAATCGATGCACACTGCACAATCATCTGAAAAGTTATTTTTGGACTTCATCAGTATTCTCTAGTTATCATATGCTACGATGAATGCCAATTTTTCTTCACCAATTTCTTAAAAGCTCCTGTCTTACTCATTCAGAATGTTTGGCCTTCCTCACTTTCCACGAGATAAACCAGGCTTGCCATCTTATTTCCAGCGTACCATTGTTCTCTGTACCATTTTAATATTTATGTCGGCTACTGTTTATTTCTCCTGGATTGATTTCACAATTAGTTGAAACCCAACGATGTGTCTACAATCGAATGCTGTCATATTTTTCCCCGGGTCTCCATATTTCCGATGTGAAAGAAAATTTATTTGCACTAAAAAAAGGTCTTCAAGGTTTAAAAAAAATCAAGCTCGTTTCTATGTACAGCTTCACTGAAACTAGGTGAAGCACTAAATGAAATAAAGCAATGTAACATGTAGAGTAGGTAAAAATGCGGTGAGTCATCTCTTCATAGATACCAAGTGTAATAGTATAACTAATCTAGTCGCTGAGTCAGCAATCATGGCTGAAGCTCGGCCTCCATGAGTCTTATTTAATTCTTTTGTGAAATGTAAATTATTCTTTAAGATTAAATGTATATAATTGCATATTTACCTCTATTTCTTCAGACTGAAAGTTCGTGAAAGGCCTATCTGTTATACAAGTGTCATTTTTTATAAATTTCTTAAAGATTGATTCTTCAGGCAAGGATATAACGTCAGCCGTAAAATTTGACAGGGCGGATACACAAGGTGTAGCAAAAAATGTGGCCACAAATTTTAAGTACAATACAAAGCTCGCAGCTAGAAAATTTAGTCTCCTCCTTAGTCCCATCACACCCTGTAAAGTGGATACTTCAGCACAGCATAACAACCGCAAATTTCTAGTATTGAACTGTAATTTATTCATGTTGATGGAAATTTATTTGAAAACCGTTTTACGAAAAAAACGAAAAACATTAAAGGAAGACATATTTAAACCGCTCACTAAAAAGTTTACATTTTTACATCATTGTTCTAACATCTACAAAAAGCATTATTATTTACTTCACTAGCATCTAAGGCTTCAGAACGAATACAGTATGAAAAAAACGACGTTTAATGAATTCGCTTGAACTTCAAGATTTTCTTTGCCATGGGGAAATTGTAAATAAGGGCAAAGGGAAGATGAATAGAAATAGGAATTAAGGATGAAATGTGTTGGAGTACATCTAAAGTTTCTAAGCTGGCGGCACCTCTTTCAACAGTCGACAATTTAGCGCTCTTTTGTCTCGTGAAGTTGCCAGTGCCGTTCCTGAAATTGAATTGTGGTCGATGGAGGCTTAGGATTATCTTGCTGTCAGTTGCTTCTTTCTGCTCCTCCTCACTGCCCGCGTTTGGTGGACCGCGCACTATTTAAAATTTAGTGGGCCATTCGCTTTTCGGAATCAGGTGCGCCACTCGCTGTTCAAAATTTTGTGGGCCATTCGTTTATTGAAATTTGGTGAGCTGCTTGTTGTTTAGAATTTTGTAAACTTGTCCCTTTTAGAAATTAGGTGTCACTCACTGCATGGAATTTTGCAGACTGCTCGCTTTATAGAATTTGATGGGATGTTCGCTTTTTGAAATTTTGTGGACCGATCGCTTTCGAAATTTTATGGACTGGTCGCTTCTTGAAATTTGGTAGTCCGCGGAATTTGGTTGAAGCTTGCCATTTGAAATTTGGTGGGGTGCGGGTTTTTTTAGATTTCGGTAATCCGCTATCTTTAGAGTTTAGTTGGACGTTCGGTTTTTCTCTACGGTGGGCAGCTCACAGCTGAAATTTGGGAAGAAGTTCGCTATCTGAGATGTGGTGGGTTTCCTAGAACTAAGTGGACAAATCCCTGTTTGGAATTTAGAGAGCCGTTCACATCTTAAATCAGATGGGCTGTTCATTTTTTACAAATTTGGTAGGTTTGTCTATATGTGAAATTAGGTGGAAAAAACAGAAAAATTTCGATTACATACATTTCTGTTTTCGAGAAATTTTCGTTTCTCTTAGTTGTTTGGAACAAGAAGTGAAGAAACTTAAACAAAGTAGAAGTAATTGTTTTTCTTTTCATCTGCCTGCATCTATTTTACTGCGAATTTCAAAGCGGGTGAAACGAAGCATCTCTTTCATCTAATATTAGCTTGACTTGACATATCATCAACCGTCGATGTCATTAAATCTTTTTTAAAAATGATGCACGTATTTGGCTTCATTGCTTGCATGTTACTTTAAGATTGAATGAAAACAGACGATAATCGATTCAATGAATGCAAGTAACGAATACGCGTGTGCTGTACGAACACATTAATTTTTTAACTGAAGAAAAAAAGTTAAATATCGTAGATCAGAAATCGCATTTGAAAATTTTACCTCCTTAAATCCTTTAGAATAAAACCATGCCCTTCCAGTTGTCAAAATTATGACATGCATTTCGATCAATAATATTTCTGTGTTGAATTTTGATTGTAAGTTTTGATGCTTTCGCTCTAAATCATTCCTTGCATCATTTTTCGTTTTCAGTTGTGCTTGAAGCACGAGTGAAATTAACAGCGGTACTCCTTATTTTAATTCGAGGCAATAGCTATAACCTGACATATGTTTTGTTTCCTATATAAATATTTTCCAAATATCGTCACACATCAATGATTGCTAAAAAAACGATTTATTTGTGCACACTCATAATACATGCCATCAAGTTTATTTAATAGATGTGGGAAACTTTGGCGTCAAATCTTGACTTGGAAGAGAAATTTCGCAAAACTTTCTTTGCACTTTTTTCAAGATATTCGATTAGATAGGCATGCATATGCATACATATATTATTTATTCGTTTAAATATTTCATTTCTGTGGATATAATTATTGTGCATTAATAGGGACATCTCGTTGTCAAAAAAGAGCGCTTTGTACTAACTTAGAAAACCTTAATTTCATGGCCGGCAAAACACGCGTTCAAGAAATTGAAAGTTTAACTTCTTTGCTTAAAAAATTGTCGAAATAAATTCTGAAAGGCTGGATGATTTAACGATGCTTTACCATGCAAGTGAGGGGCTAATATTAAATTTAGAAGTTAAAGGATAAAGAATGCTCCACATGACACTTGGACGACTAGGTTTCAACAATCATGTACCACACCTTCTGAGGCTGATTTATCCCTTTACCGTCAAAGTGGATTTCAAAATCTACTTTCATAAACAGCTTTGATATATTTCATTTCGTGTGACATTTTTACCCTAATGGGTTCTTCAAATTCCATTGTCGAGGGTCAGTCACTTTCGGTTTTATTGTCGGTGACTACATGATGCCGGTGCCAGTTTAATGATGGTGGTTGTAATAACGGTAATATATGTACAAAATGAGAACATAAAAGGGGTAATGATAAGTACTTGGCTATAAAATATATTTCAGGCTGTTCCGAAAGGATTGTTTACTTGAATAGAAATCACCAAAAAAAGGAATCTGTAAAAATTCTGAACCGTAAATTAGTAATTTTAATGAATTTCTTTTGAAACGAGGGAAGAACAAAAAAATAAAAGTTAGTTTTATGTGGCACACCTTGAAAAATGTTAACGTGTAACTTTTTTCTGAACTGAGGAAGTTGTCTTCTTTTATACCGAGCACTTCTGACGTTAATTAATCAATTACCTTCTCGTGTAAACTTCCATTGTTGATCAATTTCTTCTTTTCCTTGCACGTTACTACGCTAGTGCATTATTATTTATTCTTACCCACAAAAACCTTCGATTGTCAGTAAATTTCTAGGCTGTACGGATGTTCAAATATCTTCCTATTCCCCACACGGCACCACGAATGATCAAATTTTTGACAATCTCCTAGGGAACTACGATGTTTAAATGACATTATATTCCCCACAGGCCACTGCGAATGTTTTAATTTCTCGTTAATCTCCACAGGGAGCTGCAAATTTTGAAATGTTTTCTTTTCCTAGCAGGGCACTACGATAGGAGTGGTCCGCAACATCGCATCACGTGGGGCCGAGGCAACAGCCATTCAGCGGCCGTGTTTAGCATGCGGCCCCAGAACGTGACGGCTGTGGTTGAGCACAAAGCGAGGCTACCTTGCGCAGTTCGCAACCTCGGTCACAAAGACGTGAGTTGTTGGTTGAATCAGCGGTGAATGTTCAGTTGTCCTGAACTCGAAACCTTGAGGTGTGCGTTGGATATGAATAATATTGACGGAACTCAGCCACAAAAACGTGAGTGGATTGTTAGTTCTGTGGTGAATGTTCATTGTTGAGCTCGAAACCTTGAGGCGTGTGCCGGATATACATAAATTAGCGGGACCTAGAAAGGTCACAAAAATGCGAGTGGCTTATTGGTTCTGTGGTGAATGTCCATCTGCCCTGAGCTCGAAACCTTGGGGCGTGTGTCGGATATGAATTTGGTGTGATGTATAAAACGTGATGTGAAGCTTGTGTAGAATTGACATGTGACTTGTGATGACGAATGAGTGGCGCACACGTGCCATTTTGAGCAATTTAGGTGGAATGTTGGGTTTCGAGAGATAAGTCGCTCATTTAGGGGTTTAAGTTCCTATAGGAACTTCTCCAAATTGAGATGGCGGGCAATTAAATTCATTTTTTTAGAAAATGAAACTCTTAAACTTTTGTCCCTCAGGCACCTTGATACTTCATGTTGTTATGGGGCAACAGGAGCAAACATTCTGTAGCTGTCTAGAATTTCCAAAATCTTACGGAATTGTTATGTTCAGGTATTTGTCCAAAATCTGCACCTCAAGCAACTTGATAATTGAAGTTGATAGATATGGGGAGATTAGAAACGAAAAGCGCTGATGCAAAATTTTGTGTGACGTTTTTTAGATTAAATTCCATTTTTCCGGCATTAGTCTCTGTGTTCTGGCGAATGAGCACTGAAAATAGGCACTTAAATTCTGAAAAATACGATGTT
Organism: Platorchestia sp. MABIK; assembly: GCA_014220935.1. Taxonomy (NCBI): domain Eukaryota; kingdom Metazoa; phylum Arthropoda; class Malacostraca; order Amphipoda; family Talitridae; genus Platorchestia; species Platorchestia sp. MABIK. The sequence continues at coordinate 23,678 of JACJUY010010323.1, forward strand.
AATTCAATTTTCTATAGTCGGATTAGACATGAAAAGTGTCTTGCTTACTAGGCAGAAGCCAATAGTCTGGAAAATCCATCCATGCTCTCTTAATTAAAGAGAAATTTAACTGCTTCCGAAACTAATAAAAATGAAAAGCTGAGTGAGAGTCTTAAACGGAATCCATTCAAACAAAACACGGCTATATTGTTGATCTTTATTATAAGTGAAACTCACATCTGTTTACCTCCCCTCTAAATCATAGTTTTAATTCAGATATGAATTACAGTAACGTCTGGATTATGCATTGCATGTGTTCTCATATGTTTGAATGAAACAGACGGAAATAATGTCAGGAAAGTTGATTTTGTTCCAATCATTTGCGACAGTGAAATTTTTATCACATCAATTGTTGGTATTGTGTGTTGAAATTATTGCGTGATGTATCTACTTCTGTACATCATTTTAATACAAGTATTTAGGGAGAGACGAAATTGTGGTTCTGTGCGATTTTACAGACTTTATTCCACCCCCCTCCTCCTGTGACCCTTATCACCTTATTGTGCTTGGCCTTCAAGTATTTCTGGCACTCAATTTTGCACAAATTTTATATTTGAAAAGTTCACATGTAAACGATCATGGTTAGATTTTCAAGCATCAGTTGATGCGAGAAAAAGCAGATCACCCACAAAACAACTCAGTTAAATCTTCGGAGTAAAGTCCGTAGGCTCTTATCATCGTTAACACTAAATCAAATCTGATTTTCAGCTGCTATAAAAATAAAGATGCTGAAAAAATGACGCCATGGGAATTTGTAAAAATTAACTTCAACTATCACGATATCAGGAAATTAACCGAAAGTACAAGTTTTATATCACGTATGCGTAGAAAATTATCGAGTAACATAATGTGGGACTAATGACGGTGCTGAGTCGGCAGTGTGGGTCATATGCTCCGAATAAAATTCCCTAGTTGCCTTCTGTAACATTTTTAAAAGCCTGTCTGCAATTTTCAGCTTTGAAAACGCTGGTTTGTCATACTGATGGTTTATTACGTACATTATGAGTTTGTTGGGTTTTGCTGAGTGATGGATTCTAATTTTTTTCTGTCAGTAAGAGCCCCTTGAATTTTTTGTCGATAAGACATACTTTACCGTATTTAAACTATTTTAAAAAATTTAAACAATTTATTTACCTTAAGTGACACAGAGGAAGATTGTTTCTTAAGTCTTGTAGAATGGTTAAGTTTGAGTACAGCTACCTGTGGGCCCGAATAAGTTCAGCGACCTTTGGGGCATCCTACCATCAACGTTATTCTGATGTGTACAATAATATTTAAACTAATTCACTTAACCTAGTTTCGCATTAGACTGTTCAGTGAAATAGTTAACTCGATATTGGATATTTTTTCTAAAAAATAGTTTATATGGACCAGATGTTAATAGTATGTTCTGTAAACGATTTAAAGCAACTGAAGATCAACGAAATTAACCATGGCAAATTACCAGGACCAGTCATGTCGCAGACAAGGGTTGACTTGGTTATTCTACACGACTAGTTTTCTGATGAAAAATGATATTCAAGATTTATTTTGAATACCTTGTAAGAATTACTTTCTCAGATCTCTGCAGGGATTGACATCTTAGGTTTAGTTCCAACGAAGAGGAGACTGTGTTGCGACCGAGCCTTTGGAAAATGAAGCATGAATTTACTTCTAATACGGGTTAAATAGTTGTGACGACCAATTTATGCAGTTAATAGTTGTTTGAGGTTATTGAAGCCCTCATTGGTCAATGTTTTATAAATCAAATTACACATGGAGAGTTTGTAGAGATCCGGAAATTTAGGTATTTGTAAACTTTTGAATGAATCATTTGTGTGAGCATTATATTCTACATTCTTTAGCACTCTGATGGCTCTTTTTTACAGTCAAAAGTATATTGTATATTTCTATCAGTTTCGTGTCATGCTTCTATTCCGTTTTGAAAGTATGGTTAAATGGGCGTTCGGTAAAACATTTGCAAAGGTGTTTCAGGCATCAAATTTTGAACTTTATTTAGGATTCCGATTGATTTTAAAACTAAGTACTAATATGGGCGATGTGCTCATTGAAGGTCAGATGTTTATCTATTATAATGCCCAGGAACTTACATGCGTCGGTTTCGTCGATTTCATCTTCGCCAATTTTAATACGTTGGAAAAGAATATTTTTCTTGCCTGAGAATGTAATAAATTTTGTTTTATCGATATTAAGGCATATTTTATTAACTTAAAGCCCCAATGAATTCTTTTGAAGCTCGTTATTTATACTCTGCGCAATCAGAGCGGGATTTTGGTTTAAAAGGACCGTGGAAAGCGTGCTCTCATCAGCAAAATGGATGAATTTGGAAAATGATGTAGATTTATTAATATCATTGATAAACACTAGAAATAGGAGATGCCCAATGACAGATCCTTGTGGAGCTCCATGGCTAATTATCTGTAGATCCGATTTTGCATCGTTAATGACAACGTATTGCTTCCGATTTATTAGGTATGATCTGAACCAATGACGGGCAACCCCTCGAATGTTATAACAGTGTATTTTCGAGAGTAATATGTTATTGTCCACACACTCGAATGTTTTTCGGAAGTCAAGAAATACAGAGAAGACAGGCTTCCCTTCATATATATTCGAAAAATGGTATTGTAAATGATTTCCTATACAGCCTTTGCTGTTGATTTTTAATAGCGAACACCAAATTGTTTATCACTGAGAGATGATTTTTGTTCAAAATAAGAACATAATTTTTTATACACAATTATCTCGAATACTCTGCTAAAAATTGGTAGCACAGAGATAGGTCCATAATTGTTTACACAGGTTTTTTCACCGCTTTCAAAAATAGGGGTTACTCTAGCAACTTTGAGGGAGTTCGGGAAAGCGCCTAGAAAGAGAGACTGGCTATTAATATTGGAAATGAACGAGGCTACAGTAACAGCAATAACTTTGAGTACTTTAGTCGAAAACGTTTGTAATCCACTCGATTTATTATTCAGGTTGTTTATGCACCCAATTACATCGGAAGGGTTGGTAGGCGTCAAGAAAAAAGAGTTGTGTTCACGAATATGCTCCATATGTATTCCAGGTGATCAGTCGGTTCACTTGAATGACCGACATATCCAAAATTATGAGAAATTGCCAGTGTCAATAAAGTGACAACGCGACCTCATTTTCTCGTTTTGACCTAGTCACTAATTCACTATTGTGCAAGTTTTTTCTTTCTTTGGCTTGACTTCAAGTTGTTCGGTCGGCGATACGCGTTATCGTAATTTTGAAACACGAAGAATCATTGGTTATAATTATTTTTTAATTTTTTGTGAAGAATCATCTATACGGGTTTAGTGAGAATTGACAATGCCCTTTAAATTTTTGAAGCAGCTTGAAAGAAGTTTTTAAGATGATGTGCTATTCGATTAAAGTTCTTACTAAAAATATTTCAAACGAATATCATTGAATTTGACTAAATACCACGATTATCCGTCCAAATTTAACTTGATATGATCAATGCGTTTGTTAAAATCATTTTAGAGAGGCTTAATTTAGGGTGGCTTTAATTGCTGGAACACGGCTAGAAGAGTTTCAGTGTCCTATGGCGAGAGAAAAGGTGACTGCAAAGTTAAGACGATCTCTGCGTTCCAGCCTGTCTTGTTACGGACAAATTAACTTCCGCCTCTGTTTCGAAGGTAATTAAGCCATTTCNTTGTTACGGACAAATTAACTTCCGCCTCTGTTTCGAAGGTAATTAAGCCGGCGCCATTTCACTCGGTCTTATTTAAGTGCGCAATCGCGCCGTGATTGTGTAGTTTGCACGACTGCTCTCAACACACACTTGGGGGCTTGGCTTTTACTTATTCAATATAAGGTGTTTCACAGTCTTGGTGTACGTGTTGAGTCTTTTCAAAGATTAAAGAGTGAAAACTTTGTGCCGTAGCAAAAGTTACTTGATGTCGAAGGCTGAAACTTTCCTTTGCTTATTGAATGAACGAATTTAAAGTTCTACCCTTGATGTCGATGTCAGTTGAAATTTCAGCTCCTATCATCTGAACACGAGATCATATCAACGGAGACAAACAGAATGACAAGTATTTATTTCACCAAAGATCGTACTATTAAACTATTTTCTATTACTGATATAAGTTGAGTATGCCGATATTTTAGTAATGATGTGGTGTGATCGACTGAAATAAAGGGTTATTATGAGTAATTATAAAACGATTACAAGTCAATCTCTCTTTGGGAAACTGCTCCAGCATTACAATTATCTTTTGGCCAATTGCTCTAATTTTCTAAAATAATTCAAGCAGTAAAACGATGAACTGAAACAATGGTGGTAAACTTTCAATGCAGTGATAGTGATGATTAGCCGAAGCGTTTTTGCCTAGTGCAACTGAAAGTTCAATCCTCAAACGCCAAAAAGCAAATTCTTTCGATCAGGAATGATAACGTCAGATTATTTTGGATTACATTACGTTCGATTCTAGCCTTGGTTAGTTTAGGTTATGCTAAATGAGGCTGGGTAAGTTGGATTAGTCAAGGTTTGGTTAGTTTATGTTTGGCTAGGTTAGGTTAGGTCAGGTTAGAGTTAGGTTAGTTTGGTTTATGAAAATTGAGTTTAGGTTAAGTTTCGTTATTTTGGGTCAGTTTAGGAGAGGTTAGAGTTTGGTTAAAGGTAGGATGAGGTTAAAGTAAGGTATGGTTAGAGTTAGGTTAGGCTATGTTAGGCTATTTTAGGTAAGGTCAAGTTAAGTTAGGCCAAGTCAGAAGGGTTAAATTAGGTTAGGTAAGATTATATTAGGTCAGTAAAGTTAGGTTACCTTAGGTTAGTTTAAGTTAGCGTATGCAGGACAAATTAAATTTAGTAATTTTTGTTTAGAGTTAGGGCAAGCAAGTTATAATAGGTAAGGTTAGGTTAGGTTTGGAATAATCAACTTAGATTAGCTTACGTTAGATTTGTTAAAATCGGTCAGGTTAGTTAGAGAATGATCAAGGTTAATTAGCTTACGCAAGATTGGTAAAGTAAAGTTAGGATAGGTGGGTCATGGAAGATTAGATCAGAAATGATTGAGAAATTTTCATAACATACATAATGTATCTGTAGATCGGATCAGTTTTGCTGGACTTAGTTATATTGTATTGTATTAAAGTATATTCGGATAGTTACAGCAAAAATAATCAGTTAGCAAAGTTGGCTAGTGAGCTAAATAGATATTCAATTCTGATGCTGTTGTCCTTGAACCTTACGAAACTCCCTCAAGGGAATGCAACTGGTGTAGCTATAGGAATGGCACTCCCCAGGGGAAAGTGTGAGGTCTTAAGCTGAGGGTTTTGGAAATTTTCTTTTTTTGGAAATAGAATGGGTCTTCAATTTTTAACTAATCATTATTTATTTGTGTTCACTGCCATTTTTTGTTTAGAGCTTCTTACTTTCATCCTCAAATTCTGTCTTTTCTATAAACTTTTTTCAATCTTTCTGTTTCTATGCGAAGAATGGCAGGACACACATTGTGCATAGATTACCTATTCTCTTGATTCCATTTTAAATGGTGCGTTCTCCCACTTCCTGTGGGAACCATCTTTTAAAGTTTGAAATGCTTAACCTAGCATATATTTGAATGTAACCTCAGGAAACAATTCAATTTAGAATGGTTCCAAAACACTTTGACAGCGGCAGGTCATACTAAAGTCTAACAATCAACTCAAATTTGAAGTCAATAATAATTGTAGTAAGCAATGTT
>JACJUY010010324.1:8824-26061 GCA_014220935.1 Platorchestia sp. MABIK
AAATCGGTATCTTAGTGACGCCGTGACGCCGAGCAATAGCAGAGTAGCATCTTAGTGACGTATGCAGTGACGCAGATAGTGACGTATGAGCGTGGCGTGGGGCGAGTGGCTCGCACAGTCACAAGCACGCATACCGATCGCCAAGTTTGAATTTCGGAACTTTTTGGCCGCGCGAGTGAAATTGTTGTTGATGCCGTAAGGCGGGAAAAATTCCTTGCCAAGGGGACGAAAAAACTTTGTATTCCACTTCGTAACGTGAAAAAAAACGTAAGGTAGGGACGCCGTAACCCGGGGGTCCACTTTATTAGGAATAAGAAAGCATCTCTTTACGTCATCTTAAAGTTACATGTATGACATGTAGCTAATTTATTAATATAGACGACATGTCATACATGAGTACGACATGTAGCTCATGTCGTGGTAGGTGAATATTACCATTGTGCACCACCCTCCTCGTCACTCGAATAATTTCCGGTTACACGCTTCATCTCTTCTGGCAATCCCCTCCTCACATCACATCTCATGTTTAGTATCTGACTCTGTAGGCGCGCAAATTTCCGTTAATGAATCAAAGCAATGGAATTTCTGCCCCTTATGTTGCACTCTAGCGACAGTTTTTGCTGCTTCGGACCGAGAGCAGCTCAGTGAGAGCAGGCCCTCATTAAGAAGCCACTGGCTCCGTCAATTAGCGCAGCAGAGCGCAGAATGTATTGCTGCTGCTGTTGTGTCTGAATTGTGTGCTGCGCTCCCCAACTGTTGGCCCTCGCAGGGTGCGCTAATGCTCCTCATCTGTTGTTGCTGCTCTCTGTGCTGCCGGCTCCTCAGGAGGACACAACTATTATATCTGTGGGAATCCGAGCTGAAGGTTAGGTAGGCCTTCCTTTTTTTGGAATACACTGAATTTTATTTTTGTGACGGACCACCTTTTTTCGATTCCCTGCTGCCCTCTTTTCTAGCACCTACTACTTTCTTCTTAAACTTTTATCTTGTTTCATATACTTCTTTCTCAACACACCGTTTCTATGCACCTTGTGTATAAATTACGCATTCTCTTTACTCCATACTGAATGATTTCTTCCTCCTTCCTCTCTTTGGAACGCTTTTGTTGCGGACTTAGGAAGCTTAAACTAACACTTATTCTAATCTGTGCTGCCGGCGTATTACCCTAAAGAAGGAGCCAAAGATAATGAAATTGGTATTGTGTTTCATATATCTTTCACTTACTACCATACAATACTGTATCTTAAATGCGCTGTCAGACTGAGGAGTTTTTTGCAATTACAAAAATCAGTGTCAAGATTACGGTGAGGGGAACGATTATACTTTTGGAAACGTTCCAACGTAATGCAACGGAAAATTGGTATGGCTTTGTTGATTGCATTTCAGTATTGAACAACAATTAAACGAACACATTCAACTTTTGTGTTCCAAATGCAAATGTTGAGAAAACATTACAAAATTCTACTTTTGAAAGCTTCAGTCAGTGTCGGCACTTGCCCCCGTATCTTAGAACAAGAAGCCTCTTACGCGTAGACGCTTCCCTTATCAAGGAGCTCGTGCCTGTCGCTGATGGTGCCTTCCATTATGCAGGCACACGCGTCGATGACACATTCAAACACGTGACCTCGCGTCGCTTGGTTACTTTATCTCCCGCTTCCTTCCGGCCTCCAACTGCCTTCACAAAATAGAGCAGTCAACTCTTTTTTACTGTTGAAGTGTTTCTGAGAAGCATACGAGTGCAACATTTCCGTGTAGAGCAAAATGGAGCAAAATAGTTCCGCATAGATCAAAATAGAAAGTCAACTCTTTTTCAATGTTGTGATGTTTTTGAGAAGCATCCATGTGCAGCATTTCCGTGCAGTTCACGCGCTTCGAATAAAGTGGGCTTTTGGCAAACTTTGTGTTCAAGTCGTTCGTGTCTTTCGGGTAATGAAGTTTTAATGTTTTTTCGAGTTTTCTTGTTGGCTAAGGTGATGCAGTTTATGCGAACACGGTGCTACTAAGAAATAACTCTGTCGTTATAATGATAGGGCGAGTTTTTTGGTCATATACTATCTTGCGTTTTTTCCTAATTTGTCCATCTCGTCAAAAACTAAGATATGTTTTCAATCAGTTGCATTTGTGGTTGGTTTCTGTTATTTTACATTGTCGAAGAATGATGAGTTTCTAGCGCCTGTGCCCCGAAGACTGGCATCACCAAATGGTATTCTGTTGTATTACCTCTACTACAGACAGGCCTTTGGGACTTCTGTCTTTCGTGCAGTCTTTGCTTTTATCAGTTTCTTTGCTTCTGACTCTTCTTTGTTTTTCCCATTTCCTTCTTCTTTTGCTGTTTCTAAGCGCAAGGTGTCCTGAGAGGGAACACAACCTGTGCATAGATTCCTCGTTTTCTAAAGTTCATACAAACAGTTCCTTCCCTTTTTTTGACCATGCCTTTGGTGTTGATAATGGATTCTCATAATAATATTATTGAAATGTCAAGTTCACGACCTTCTTCAAATGTTCCATCGAGCTGATTTATGTCTTGTTGGTAAATTTTAGATTTTATAATTTTGAATGACTTCTCATATCTACTAAAACACTCAGTCTTTAAAATTCCCTATCACTGTAAATTTATAAAAAGCAACGTTTCGATGGACGAACATCATCTTCATGCTGAAAAATACAGAGTTAATTTTATAGTGATAATAATAAAAATGTAAATCAAATGTAAAAAAATCAGACGCGGTTAAAACAAAATACAGAACGAGTTTTAACGCGTGATGAACTGGTAAAATTACGTGAGGTTGAAAAGTTAGAAAAGAAATTTTTAGATGAATTGCAATAATGAAATTTTGTTTTTAAGCGCTCGAAAACCCATTACTGTATGCTTAGTATTTGGCAGGGAAACGCAGAATTTCAACTCATGCTACAACTTAGTTTTTGTGCCGTGAAAATAGGTGACGCCTCCGAGCGTATTTCTGAAGATGAAGGCTTCACTTCACCTTATTCTGTAGCGGAAATGCTCTGCGTTTCCTCACCCTCATTTCTGCCGTGGGAAGAAGCAGCAGCTTTCTGTAGTTTATTTTTTTCTGCCGAAGAGCCTGGCGTCTTATTGTGCCTGAGGACGAACGCATTTCCCAGTGACTCTTTTTCAGACAACGAGGCCACTTCTTTGTGTTTAATTTGTGTTCGTTTAAAGGAATGACATCTACCGTCCTGGGTGTTTGCAAGGTGTTAGATCTGTTCAATTTAGAAGTGGACTCGTAATTATTTTCGGTGTGGTCATTATTGGTGTAGCCTTGCGGTCATTTTTATTGGTGTAGACATTATTGGTTTGGTTTTCGACTTATTTCTTAAGAGGATTTCGTTCCAGTGCTTTCGTTATTGCTTTATTCCCATACATTTTTCACATGATTTCTGAAAATAGTTACCTTATTTCATCACATTATCGCCCATCATATTATTATCCTTCGAATGGAAAAAGTGGTATTTTTCTTTGAACGTTTTCAGTGTTTTTGATCATATCTGTGATTTTAATGAGTTACTATATAATCGTAATAGGCGTCAGTTTTCTAAGAGGTTTGATGATATGATTTATTATTAAAATTTACATGCAGTTTCATTTTAGCATTATTAAAAAGAGGGCGAGTCATTTTATTCAGGGCGGCCTTTTTCCTTCGACTGCGAAGGAACTCTCAGTGAGCTTTGTTTGTATTCGTCCACCACGTCCCGTTTTTCTCTCCTTGACACCAATTTCATCCATGTTGTCAACTTATGAGTTACTTTTTGCGGTAAAGTTTCGACGCAGCAGCTGTGCTTCCTGTCTTCTTTGCTGGGAAAGGCAGGACGGTGTGAGTGTGGGGCGCGATCTGACACGGCCCTCCGTGTGTTCTTTGAGACAAGTATTGCGCATGCACAAGTTTTGTGCGGCGTCTGGAGCGTGTGCAGCTGCCTGCTACATGGCACGAGTTTCACTTGTGAGTGCGGTGGCTTGTTATTCCCTCGAATGACTCGGCAAAAAGTTTTGAGTGGGGTTAGGCTGAGCTGCTGACAAGTCGGAAAGGAAACATGATTTACCTTTTAGAAAGAAATTGTTTATGTTAAAAGATGAAATGCTGCTATCACATTTCAGTATTCTTTAGAATATATTAGATATTTATGAAGAAATACAAAGAAACACTGAGTTTCTTTCGCATTTGCTTATTAGGAGTAAACGAAATTTTATTTTAATATATTTCATAGTCCCGTACTAATGGGTTGAAGAAATCTACCGTCGATTTGAATCGTTTTAGTCTCAATCAAATCATAAGTATTTATAAGACATCTAGAAAACATGCAAGAGCTCCCAATCAACTTACATATGCTCCCATTAACAAACGCTAGGCCTTATAATCTTCATAGCAATCATTCAAGAGTTAAAAAAACTTATTGGTACGTACGGGGACCATTAGGTATAATGCTCATTCACGTGCTTGTATAAATGTGTAGTATTGCAACTACTTCACTACTTTTTTCAAAATAGATTTCAATACCTGAGGTAAATTATTATTATCCTGCAATTTTATTTTGTTCACTTTTTAGAAAAGATAGAAATGTATTCCAACAATTTAGTCGTTTTTTTCCACTGCTTCTTACACCCTAACTGAGCATACCTTAGAAACGGAGCAAACGTGATCTACAAGTTGAAAACTACATTCTTGGACGCATCATCAAAAAATACACTCATGTCTTGACACAAAGATTCTTGGAAAACAAGAATTTATGTAAGTCAAAGTAATGAGGTCTCAAATGAACATCAATTACCCATCCCGAGCCCAAAACTCGCCTTTTGATAACCAGATCTTGAGAATACGCTGCGATGTCGATCCGACTTTGGGCCGCCATGAGAGAAGATATTCCGGATTTCGGTGCGCGGTTTTGAGGTTGCCTGCCTTTAGGGACCGTCGCCTGAATGCAAATTGGTGCGATATTGGCAAGCGATGCCTGCCAGATATGCGAGAGGAACAGATGACACCTGCGCCTCCAGCACATTTTCGCATCAGTTAGGTGGGTCAAAGACAATAAAACCTATTGGAAGGAAAGACAATGTCATCGACTACCAGCATCGCAGTCAGTTTCCATTGACGGCCAACGCTGTAGTGAAAAAGTAATGAGACTCTCGTCATAAGCTTCGATCATGCCGGCTTGTGATGCTACGCGGGGGCTGTAAAAAACGAAACATGGCGCAAATGGCTGATAAGAGTTGCAATATTACATGCAAAATACTTTTCTGACTTCTTTTCATCATGTGACAATTGTTCTTTCAACCAAAACAAGGATGAATAGAAAAGAAATGGTTACCACAAACATCGTATTTTTTTAGGTTACTGTTCGACGCAGCTATTTGCTAGACTTAATAATGAGGTCTTTTTCGCTACATGACTGAAATTAACTGGCAATAGGCTGCTGCAATAAGGTTACCAGGGAGCTAGCTTCTACATCCTCGAGAACTGAACAACAGAAAGCAGTAAGAAGGAAAAAACTCAATAGGGAAGCAGGTTCATCAAACGTTTGTAACTAAAATAAAATAGTTAACATCACGATTCTCCACCTGACATGAAAATCTTACCTAATAATTTGAATATCGAAGTAAATCCAATCAACCTGTATACATTTATCGGCACGTGCATTAGCCCTGAACTACACCAGGAAGTGATGGTAAGGCGAAGTGATAGTATGAAAATAAAACCTTCCCTGTTTCCTTAGGGAAGGTGCTATCTTGCCAGCACGTGCTAGGTTTGTCAACGTAACCTAACAGCGTCGGCCCCACGGCCTCTTGGCTGAGATTGATTGGACCGAGTCTCCACATTACTTGAAGTCAGGATCTTACCTAAATGTTGAGCCTGTTTTCTGAGGGGAGTACTCGCCTGAAGTGGACACCTGATACAATCATGAGTTATGTAGGATCGAAAGATTCCAGGACTAAGCCGACGTAACCAAGAAGTAAAATTTAACATTTGAAACGAAAACCTAACGGCAGAACAGATAGCATTTTCTCAAAACTACTTCTTGGATCTTAATGCATCAGCAAAATACCAATTGCATTGGTTGAACATTAAATGATTTAAGGATGAAATATGACCACGCCCTGACAGACTCTCCAGGTTCTTAATTCCTAGAAAACTTTAATAGTGAGTCTCTGCTCCTCGTTTGGTTTTCGCTCATTAATGCTTTATTGCTGGAAATCGTCCCCAATATAGCTCGAGTTGTGTATAAGTCTAGAATTTGCTGTCATATCAACCTGAAAATCAACGTACACGTGCGTTTTACAACCTCCGATTTAGAAGTAAATTCGTCTAAATTGCATCGTCTTTATTGTACTATAAAAAGAAGAGAAAAAGGGTAATCACAATGAGACTAGAAACTAAAGGGCTAGAATTTTTGAATGGAACACACTCCGCCATCCCTGCATTGCCCATTTAAATTTTTTAATTCGGTATAATAATGAAGTCCTGACATTTTTTGAAGAAAACTTACGTTTTTCATACATACTGCTTTCTTTTACTGTATTTTTCGTAAAATGGCTTTATGCAAGTTTCATAACTTGACGGCCTAAAATTCGTTACCCCTCAAAAAAAATCCATGAAAACATTGCAAATGAGGGAACAAAAACATTTTCAAGCGAATCAATCGTTAAAATATAATGTTTCTATTTTCATTAGGTATAAGTTTTTCACAGTGAATGAAGTACAGGTATTTAATGCGATATTTTATCTTGAATCTTCTTTTCGAAAGAAAATCCTAAAGCGTAAGATTGCAGTTTTCAAAGATGGGATCTTTATGTTCGGAATTGAATTTGCTGGAAGTTTGTTCGTCTTTGCGCAACGTTTTGTTCTTTCGAGGCTAAGCTTTCGGGATGCGAGGACAAAGCAGCTCTGGCGCGTCTATCTCACAGAGGTGTTTCCCAATGTCTTTATAGACCGCCTCCAGATCCGTCGCCCATTGTTCGACTGGAGGCCTGCGAGGGCGCGGTATTGCGCCTGTTTGGGAGTTCCCACTTCCGTGTTTCTGTTGATATCTCGTCTGGGTAACATGGTCGCAATTTCTTTCATCCTATTTTACGTTTTTTGAAATTTCATCAATTTGAGGTATTCGGTTTCTTACAGATTCTGCTTGTTTCTCATTTAACAACCATTTACTTTTCGCGGTTGCCAGTCATGTGTGTTTTGTTGTTACCATCCGCTTTTTTCCTAATGTCAAGTTATTTTTATTCTAAAGTTGACAGTTCCCTAAATTTTTTAGTCTGCTTTTGCTATTAACGTTTATTTCCATTTCGTGGGTGACAGTCATGTCCATTGTGTGGTGCGCGGTCGTATGCATGGTGTGCTTAGTATTCCACTGCCATCACTGAAGCCAGTTCCGTGGCGCATTAAAGCTGTTTCATGTTTCTGCCAGACGCAGCACTAAAAGCCTGGTGCGAATCATTTGCGGTAGTTAGAATGCTTAACGTTCTGGTGCGTCTCATTGTGTTTGTTATTATGGATGTGGTATTATTTGACGCATTTATCCACATTGCAAGCATTGGGCTGTTTTTGTCTACAGTTAGGGAAGATAATGGAATAGTACTGTTTATTCCGCATTTTTTCTGAAATCGAGACTTTTCACATATAAAAACTTGAATGGATTCTATTGTTCCCGCTTTTTACAAATGCTGCATTTCACAGTGACTTGTAATTCTAAATTTACATCATTCTAGTATATTTTTCACTATAAGACTTGAAAATACGTCTAGTAGATTATATTGTTTCCGCTATTACAGATGCTGCATTTCACAGTGACTCGTTATTCTAGATATTCATCGTTCTGGTATATTTTTCACTATAAGACTTGAAAATACGTCTAATAGACTATATTTTTTCCGCTAGATGCTGCATTTCACAGTGACTCGTAATTCTAGATATTCATCGTTCTGGTATATTTTTCACTATTTGACTTGAAAATACGTCTAGTAGATTATATTGTTTCCGCTATTACAGATGCTGCATTTCACAGTGACTCGTTATTCTAGATATACATCGTTCTAATATATTTTTCACCACAAGACCTGAAAATACATCTTGCGTTGTACTTTGTTCTTTATTTGAATTCCGAGTCCTTTTCCTCGCAATTTATCTGCATACCATCCCCTGTTTATGTCATCATCTCTCAAACAGTGGAAGATTATCTCCCACTCTTGGCAATTAATTTAATTTTCTGATTCAATAACATCAATTATTTTTTGTTGTTTGATAAAAATCCCATTGCTTTTACACGAGTGTATCACGGCCCTGTCAAAACAAGTCAACACCTTTCGTTGCCTTTTTATTACTATGCGCGGCATAGAATATTTTTCTCCGATTTTCAGGATTATATTCCCACTCGATTTTCCCTTGAAAGCTCAAAGTCCCACGAAGCAGATTGCCTTTCCATTTCCGAAAAAATCTAGGCTGGGACGACGCTGTCCTAAAGGCCTTGTAAATATTTTTGCATATTTTACGAATCGATAAATAACTTTTCGCCACTGCCCCTCTCCATCTCTTCCGAGAATACGACGATGCTGGCTGTGTCGCATCCGTTTCCGATTTTTAGGACCATCCTTTAATCAGGAGCTCAGATCATTGGATTCTCGAGGCAAGAAATACGTGCACCCTGTGAGGGAAGTCCTTCTGGTGCACGGAGGCTGCAGTCTGCCCCGGGGTGAGGTGTGGAGCCTCGTGGGAGTTACGAGCGACGGAATTTTTACCAATATTCTTCCAGTATTGCAATATTGATCACGTTTGACCGCACATTCCCGCGTGAATTTTTTGCATTCAAGAGTATTTTTACGTTGGTTTACTATGGGATTGTTAAGAGGGCTTTTTTAGCGGTAGTAAAATTAGGAAATGTTCTTTCATTGCAGAAATATTACAAATACAATTTATTGTGTGATAATATACCGTCGATTATGTTCATAGTATTAATTTTATTAATGTGTTTTGACCTAAACTACGTAATCATTATTAAATTTACCCTAGCTATGCAGCCTGTTCATAGTTGTTTCAATGTTGCTGTCACTGTGGGGATATTATGAGACTTTTGGTTTGTCACTTCTGTCGTTACTGTGTTCAGTTTTATTCCAGTCATCGCCCTTATGATCCAACACCACACAGTACTGCCGCACGCAGGATTTACGAGAGCGTAACAGTGTTGACTCTAGTTTCGTAAACTTTCGTTACAGCAGAATTGCCGCCCGAGCGTCGTGACAAATTACCAATTTTAGTCGAGTCAAAATTGGATCGAGTTTGCTAAATTTTATCTATTAGCGATTGCGGAGCTGCAAAGCTGCGTTGCGAGAGCACGTTTCAATTAGATCGACAGGAACGTCGATATTTTATCAAAATAACTAGAACTATTTTTTAAACACAGTAGTGTTTTTTAATTTATGTCGACCGGACTACAGGACTGTGACATAACGATCTAAGCAGCAGGCACTTTGTAACATTTATTGTTGTAGCTATACCGTTTAGGCACAGTCTGCTGTGCATATATATTTGCCCCCGTTCCAGAGTACGCTTTTGTTTTCACCACCCATAGACACTCACCACAGCTCTGCATCGACGTGAGCTGCGAGGGGACTTTTATTTCCGACGAGAATTCGTTTCCTATCATTTTATAATCCATCTTAGAGCAACTATTTAAGAATAAGGTTACATTTTTCAATCACGTTTCCCTCTCGTAGGCGTGAAAACGAGTTTGAATGAATAAATGTCTACTCTGTCCCCGTTTGTACGCTGAAACCAGAGCGACATTGGTTTTTCGCCTTCATTTTCGGATTTAGTCGATGTTCCATCTTCATTAGAGCTACGATTTCACTCATTCTAGGCATCTTATTTAAACCAGGGACTTACTGGAGCTTCGTCCGATGCGGACTTGTTTCTGAGAAGCGGTATTTGTTTACTACAAGCTCACATAATGTTGATTATGATATATATAATGTTGATATATGTCATGTTGGCAACTGAATGATTCTCTCGATAGTCAGGGAACTTGTAGAGCAGCGAAAGGGGAATCGTTGAATTCATTCAAATTATTTATACTGCAATAATGCTGTTGAAAAGAAAAACTGGAGAAACACTTTCCAGCTCTACGAGGCCAAAAATTTTAACGACTGTTTGTGCACTAAACGACATGTACTACAAAACTGAAAAGTTTAGCGTCAGGAAAAGATGCATCAACCTAAAATAATATTAAACGAATGAAAGAATAGTTAATAAAATCATTAGCAAGGAAATAGCGTCAAGCAAAATTAGTGCTGATATAGCAAGAAGGAATTAAGCTTTAAAAAAGAAAGCTGTATAAATGATGCATGGGTTGGGTGAAACATAGTTTAGATTCTTGAAATTTACTGCAACTGTTAGGGAACTTACAGTTGGCTTCCTCAGCTATCAATCGTGACTCCTATATTGTGCTTTTTTTATTTCTTTGACATCAAACCTTCTTCGCTAGGTATCGTTTTTTTTTAATCTTCCTTCCTAAATCAGAATTAAAGGACGATTGACAAAATGCAGAAAATCAAAACAAGTGACAATGATAATGAAAATTAGCTGAGCAAATGTTCTCAGCCACCTTCCTCGGCAACATTTCTTCCTTTTCTCGCCCACAGTTCCTTTGCGACACATTTTTTCTACAATCATGTGTTGATCAAATTTATAAAGAATTTTTTTATGGTACAAAAAATTAAAAATATCAGGGAACGCTTAATGACATTTTTTTTCATGACTGACGAGAGTTCATTTTTATTAAACTCATCGCAGAAAAACAAAGACTCTGCTCTCCGAGGAAAGTTGAAACGAAAGCCGATTGAAAATTTTAACAGCCATAATAAAATTTTGCTAGTCATGTTCATGAATGGCAAGTGATTGGAATTTAACATTTTACTTTACATTGATTTTGACTGTATCCTCTGGTGGTTCAAACAAAGTTTTCTTAGCTTCAAATTCTTTGAGTTCGAATGTAGGTATTTTACTCCTTGTCTTTTTTTTAAAGATAACTCTTTATTAGGTCCTGCTATGTTGCTGCTCAATGATGCATCTGCTCATGTCGTGCTTCCTCTGCATAACGTGGCGAGTTGCTTGTTCAAATTCGTACAGAATGAGTTTCAGCGCTGACCGGAATGGAACTGTGTATAAAGGGCTTTACTCAAAAAATTTCCTTAAGAATTGTGTGTCGGAATAAATTATCACCATTTTTATTCTCGCATGAGCACTCTGACTACAATGTGATCCACCGGTGGTCACGAACTCAATTTTAGCGAACAAATAACAGCAAATGACGACACGTTATATTTAAGCTTCTTTATTTTCAATAGTGAATACTAAAATCGTTTTTTATTTGAATTGAATATTAAACTTCAGCCAAACCCAACGCAGTCAACTTACTGAGAAGTGAATTATGAACCTGATGATACTCATAATTTAAGTTCTTTTTCTTAAGCAAAGAATTCTAAAAGAAGTTTCTTTTCAGGCGTGCAGTCTCAGCAAATTGCCTTTTCTTGTCGTCTTTAAATGCACAGGACTGTTTTTTAGACGTTACCGTCTCTAAAGCCGCTCGCCCGAGACATCTTTGAAGTCTTTTCCGGGCCATTTATTTCGGAAGTGACAGGCCTTGCCTAGAGTTTGCACGCTCCAGCGATACAATCTGCGTCCTGAGAGCCTCGATGCTAGCCACTGACTTTTGGTGGCCTGTTGACCGTTCTCAAGCCATTATCCTTCCTTAGTTGGCTTTTTTCTTCATTTGAGAGTAGATACTAGCTACTTCCAGCTAATATCTTAATGGAAGTCATTTTCAAATCCATGTCAGTGTCCGGGCGTTCAAGATTAACATGGGGACTCAGAATGTTCTTCAAACGTTTTTATTTTTAGTTTTAGGAGCTTCTAGTGGGTTTGTATTTTATTTTCCTGGAGTTCTGATCTGCTACTCGTGAAACAGTAACGCCTGTGAGATAGAACTATGCTGATGTACACCACGCTTATATACTTCTGTCATGAGCACACACTAACAGTGATGTCTATTATGCAGCAATCTCAACGAGATCATCCTTTTCCATAAATAAGCACGCCAAATTTGTGCCGAAGAGGAAAAATTTGGTCATGTTGCACACTTTTTGTTCAGTTAGTTTGATTCGTTTACCAGCACTTTTGATCTTTCGATATTGTGGAGAAGTTAGGTGTATTACACGAATTATTACCTCCAACTTTGCACCATCCAATAAGTCTCTCTTGAACACATGGCTGTGCTCTGCTCACAGTTCTCTTTTTCCGATTTTCTGACGCAGTGAAGCTATTGGCAAAGTTTAACGATTGCTCCCACAAGTATAACAAACTCTAGAGCGACTTCAAATGATGTGCGAGGCAGAAATTGCCCAGTACAAGTTTTCCACGACTGTTGCAGTCTTCTCGATGTAATGCATTCATTTCTGCGGCCTCAATTCCAGAAGCACAGGAAAGTAATCTTACCAAATGCTGTGCTGTCGACGTCAAAACTTGTCAAGTGGTCAGGGCTCTTGCGGTTAGTTTCTTTGTGACTTGAGAGCTGCTGGCGCCTTAGCGATTGTAGACTTTGGAGGTGTGGTGATGTGAAGTTGGTGCAATAAAAGGGCTATGTTAACACGTTCCCCGCGTATTGGGCCACATGTGTACCAAAAGGTAAGGTATTTGTGAAGGAGAGGACAGTAATAGATTTTCCAATTTTTGCTGCCTAAACATAGTTAATTAAATCTAAATAAACAACTTTTTTCTATGCTTTTTCGGGGGCATTTTTGTATTTAACGAGTTATAGTGGTATGTTAATTTTCGTCTTTGATGACGAATACGCTCGAATAAACAGCTACTAATCGATTTTCGAATTTTTGTTGCTTGAATCACGGTAATAACATCAAAATAAACTACTTTTCTTCAATACACTTTTTGCGGCAAATGAGTATTTTACGAGTTGGAGCGGTAGGTTTAGTTGTTGCACGATTGAGCTGTTAAAAGTGCGTTGGGTACTTCGTAATTCATTATATACCGACCCCGCGGAGCTTGCGGAGCCTGAACCCACTTCTAGGATCTTTTAGTTGATAACACAATAGAAAACATCACCCGAAAATAGCGAGTTATAGCGGTATGTTAACTTTCGTCTTGGATGGCGGAAATGCGCTCGATCATTAAAACGCGTCGGAAGGGGGAGTGCATTGTAGTGTTGCCATCCGACGCGCTCGATGAATTACTTCCCGCTTAAAACACAAGAGTTGCGGTAACTAACTTACCGCTATAACTCGTCAAATACTCATTTGCCCCCAAAAGTGCATGTAAGAAAAATTATTTATTTCGATCTAATTAATTATGTTTAGGCAGCGAAAAGAGGAAAATCGATTATTGTCTTCTCCTTCACATATACCGAAGGTAAATTGTCCATTTATTCGCCGGTATAATTGCACGATATTTTATCTCTTTGGCGACGTTTTTTAAAATAATTGTTATCATACGAAGTGAAATGTTATCCTGAAATTCTATTTTTCATTTTCATTAAGAAGAATTAAAATTTATTCAAGCTGAAAAATCGATTTCCCTATTCTGCTCCTTACAACCTACCCAAACCAACCGTAACAGCTGCGGAAACGCGGGGAACGTGTTAAAGTGTTTTTTTGCTTCTAAGAGCAGTGACTTGAATGTACATTTACTACACCTAATCGTATTAAAGTATAGTAAAAATTCTTAAACGAAACTTAAACTTTAAGAGTACAGGAATTCGATTCTCTTGAGCCTCAATGTAGCCTTTTCAACTTGGTTACGTGTTAGTGTTTTATTAGAAGCAGGAATTTCCAATGTACATGGTCTTTCAGCGGCATTAATATTCTTTTGTAAATAAAACGTGGTAGTGAAATCTATAGGAAAAGTTGTAGGAAAATGCAATTTTGATGGATGAACAACACTCTCAAAGAGGATCTGAAAGTATCGAGTTCGTTCGAGTTGTACCTGACAGATTGGTAACGACGAGGAAGGAGACGATTTAGTAAATTTATTTGGGTTAAAGACTGAATAGGGCTATTGGTAATACAGCAGCTAAGCTCAGCGAGTGTGCGTCGTCGAGTCTCTTGGACCACAAAAACCTTGAGGTAACGTCCGTCAGCACGGATGTGTTGGCGTAGCCGGTTGCGAGGTCTCGATTGAGTAACTGGTTGTGTTGAGCGAATTAGAGGTGCTGAAATACGCCGGCTTCGCTGCCGGTCAGGACCTGTCTTGCCATTGAGTGGTTTGGGAGATGACGCCTGGGCTACGCTTCGCAGGAAGCATCGGGCTGGAGTCGAGTTTCTAGCGCATTGGTCTGTGCGGAGTGGTGAGTCGATACGGGGTGTTCGTATGAATATCTTGAAGCCTGGTTGTAGTGGTGAGAGGCTGAGTCACAACAAAATGTTTTAAGGATAGCTTTACTCCCTCGCCATCCATCTAGAATCTAGTTATCTTCTTGTTTAGGTAAAAGCCGTCAGCTCTATACGCGCTCCAGCTTGACTTCGTTTCTTCCGCCGCTCAGATGACCCTATATTTGGTGTACAAGCCGCACGAGCTGCCTTGCACGAACTCGAAGGCGATATTGGAGGCCGATACGTCACGCATAAATTGCTCGGCGTCGTTACAGCCGAAGTTCAAAGACATGCCTGTACTGACGCTCCTCTTTGCTCGCCTAATTGTAAGGCAATTGCAATTTCATTCGACGCTTGCTGGTGACACTCATTCGCGCGTAGAGAACGCCTGTAGACCTTCTCCCTCGTCTATTCTGCAGCTGCTACAGGTGCTGGCTTAGCAATTGAAAGGAGATTTCCATTTCAATGTCTCCCACTCCCGCTCTGAAGGTTTCCAGATTTCCAAAAAGATCTCACGCGAGCAAACACGTTTGTGTGGGTCGGATCTAGTATTTCCTTAACAAGTGTAAAAAGTTGATCACTTTTCCATATGCTGTGCTTGTGCTGCCAAGATTCTCAAGTAATTTGAATATCACATAAGCATTGGAAAGCATTTCAATTCTTTGACGTTTCACACAAGCTTTAGCGAGCTTCTCAAGTCCTTTCTATCTCATTTTATGAGTTAATGTTGCAAGTCTGTTACTCGGCCATTGACCTGCCAATTTACCTTCAACGAGAATAAAAGGAATTTTCAAATTTGAAACTCCACTTGACTGGAGAGGGGTAAGCCTAGGTTCCGATCGCTAATGAATGCGAGAGGTGTGAAATTTAGCTGCTAAATAGACATATAATCTTATGTCTACATTATGACTCGATAAAACTGTTGTGTAACCACAATCATTTCAAGTAATTTGTGCAATGTTTTTATTGTTTAAATAAATAAGAATAAAATTTGATTACAACGAATAAAACAAATAAACTTATACATGTACAAAAAAAACTCTTCTTTGTATGATTCCGAATATATTTACGGTATAAATGTAACTTATTTTTTATGTTCAAGGTAAAGGTGCCGATTATGTCTTAAATTGAACAGTCGACGCATCTCTTACTCAATTTAAAAGTCCGTATGCGCAGATATAAGGAACCACTAGCCAGATCGATAGCCGCTAGATTGAAGTTATTCGTTTTATTACGAAGTTAGTGGACCCACCAGCTGAGACTAGCGTCCTGTTATCTTATTCAATGCCTCACTTTGCTGTCAATGACAACCAACAGCCCAACGTGCGTTCATTTTATAATGTTTTAGATTGATTGTATTAAGCTATTGCAAGCGATGATTTGTGCTGCAAGGGTCATACGTCTTTACCATGAATGTTTAATTTTTATAGGAAGTACTTTCCTTGTGCGCGAAAATTGAGAGGCGCTAACAGTTCCGATGTGTTCTGCAGGTGTGTAGGTTTGAAATGCTTTTGAAGTTTTCAAGACGCTTTGAAAAATGTAGAATTGAAATTAGCACGTGATCTCCGTGTACTGCGTATGTTGACAAGCGAGTCTGTTAAAAAGGGTGGTACATAATGGTTCCACAGTTATAAACGAATATTAACGTTATTGACCTTCCAGACTCATAGTCCTCCAGTTTAATAAGTTCTATTTCATCTCTTGATGTGTTCTTTTGTTTTTACTTCCCAGACCGTATTCTCGAGATCACATTACATCGAAAGCACGAGTATTTTAGTGAGCGGCTCCAATTTTGTTGGTAATAACTCTGCTTGTGCATCTAAAAGACATTTCAATGTTTCCTTTCAAAAGTATTTTTCCGTACAGAAATTCAGGAGCTATTATTCCAATTGCACGGCTTGGAAGGAAACCTTATTCTTTAACATGTCAATGTGATGAGATCTTCGATCTATTCCAGGTATTATAACGCAATTAAAACTTCAACCTCTCTTTCGACCTCGAGGTTTGCTCATTTGTTTGAGTTTTCTGTGTGCCCAGCGGGCAGTTCCGGCAATAAATCCTAGTCTGTCGAGTAATAAAGTCTGGTTTCGTGTCATATTAAACCGTCGACTGATAAAAAAAACACGTTCCTCGGAGCTAATTTAGACCTCTGGGTTCTTTTGTCACGACTCATTTCCATGACTACCACGAAACTCGAGTTACTTCATATCTCTCCTCGAATTGTTGCAGTTGGTTCTAGTTTTGCGTAGGAAACGGAGGTTTCTGCAAACTGCCAACTTCTTAACCGTCTGCTCTCGAGTAAGTGAGCTGGTTAGACAACATTAACCATTATGCTTTTTTTTACTCCTGAATTTAGATTGTTAAGTCATTTTCAGAAAATGCTTCAAGTTCTCTTTAATTGCAAAATATTCGGAAGATGTGCTTTTGTTTTTCGTTTCTAAACGATTTTCATTAACTTATGCGCGTTCAAACTTTGTTTAAAAATACTTACATTAGTCGCACACTTTCACATGATTTTAAAATTTGTGGAATCGGTGCCTTCAAAAATGAAAACTATCTTCACCAAACTGAAATACTTTGTGACTTCAACCTACTGTTCATGAACTCGAATTACGAAGTTTTTTCGAAATTGCAGGTGTTAACACTGTTGAATTTGATGGGTAGGTATGCATCCGTACGACACTTTTCATATGAAATTTTGACTTCCAGGAGCTTTTTTTATTATTTTACAACCACTCGCGTTGCTGCCAATGGAAAGCCGCAGGTCATGGAAAGCCGCAGGTCATGGAAAGCCGCAGGCCATGGAAAGCCGCAGGCCATGGAAAGCCGCAGGCCATGGAAAGCCGCAGGCCATGGA
>JACJUY010010326.1:12137-24137 GCA_014220935.1 Platorchestia sp. MABIK
ATATTAGCATATAAGAAATGCTATGCTAGACGTTTCATATTTTTATCGTTAAAGCAAGTTATTCTCACTAAACATCACTAATAATGCTTCTGAATTATTTCAGATAAAATCCTTTTACCATGGATCATGAGAAAATTTACAGTAGGTTAACAAAAGATATTAGCGAAATATCTTTCAAGTCAGATGCGATTCCTTCCGAGCTCTGCCTATACGGACCGAATGCTGTGCCCATTTGCGTCCAGAAAAGTGGTGAAATTTTGATCGCAGCAGCAACCTACGGGCAGGGAAGAATTGTCGTCCTTCCTCACCAGGCGTACCTAAATTCAACGATCTTTAAGCATTTCTTGCTCAATTGTCTTGGCTGGCTGAGCGCAGATCACAGCTATCCAGTTATTCTGCATAAAAATTTGAAAACTTTGAAGGGGATTTTGGAAGAATGTAAATTGTCAACGACTTGCAAAGAAAGTTTGGACGGCCACGGAACATATTGCTGCGGGGCTACAAACGCCAACAACCCAAAAGAAATACTGAGACATGTGAAAAGCGGAGGAGGACTGCTAATTGCTGGCCAAGCATGGCATTGGGCAAGTCAGCATTCCTCCCAGAATGTGTTTACTGAGTATCCAGGAAACAAAATCATTGGACCAGCGGGGGTGTTCATCAGCAGTCAAACCATCCGTCCATCCATTGTCAATATAACCAAAGAAATTCCCTCCATTGAGCGATCATGCAGGTTGGTGTATTGAGGGAGTAACTTTAAAGTAAAAACAGATTGAGGCTGAAATAAACTGCGTATACACAATTTTTCTGTGTTTCATATATGTTCGCTACAATACATCATAGTTTTTCAGGCATTGTTGCGAAGAATATTTCTTAATGAGGAGTGACGGAAGTTTCCCTGTTTTCAGAGTCTTCTTCCACCAAGAAAATGATCAACTTCTTTTGACAGATGGCATTGGCTATAATAGCCTCAACATAATTATCAACTCACAAAGGCTGTTTACATTTGACCCCCTGATTTTCCCAGTGGATTTGCCGAGTAGAATTGACGGCCATGTGGTAGCCGGTCGACTTGGAGCAGGAAGATTCGTGGCTGTAGCGAACTCAAAAGTGTTCGACAATGACAACGGCTGTAAGTTCCTTCAGAATGTTATCAAATGGCTTCTTAACGAAAATGAAAAAGGAAAAATTCATTTCGACTGCGGAGTGAAAAAGCTTGAATGTTCTCTAAAACTCAATCATGAGTGCGTAGCAGTAAGCTTAAAAGATGCCGATGTGTTTTGTTGCTGTGCTTCATCCAAAGTAGAGCCGGACGTCGCGAAATCATTCGTGGAGGAAGGAGGAGGACTTCTCTGGTGTGGACAGGACTGTTATTCATGTGATATTTTCGTGATGAAAAAGAGTCTTGCAGAATTCCCTGGAAACAAGTTCCTGAATCCTTTTGGTGTGGGAATCCTTCCGTCAACATTGAAGGGAGACGTAGCGCTGTTGGCCAAGTTTTCACCGTTTTTTGAAACAGTGAAGAAATACCTCGAAAAAACTGAAGATGCAGGAGAGCCGGAGTATGACCAACGTTTAGTAAACGAATGTTCTGATTTCCTGAAGTGCAAAGACTTCGGAAGCTGTCAGTACGTGAACCTGCTGGATGAACTGGTGAAACTCGCTCAAGACTGTGGATGCTTGCCTGCGTGTCAAGCCAAAGTATTCCGAAGCGAGAAAAGTAAATTTGCTCTAGCTATTCTTGCTGACCTGCACGATGTTTTACCTGAAAAGAAATCTTTATTTATTTCACCGCAAAACTGTACCACGACTGAGAAACAAGTGATCATTACAGTTGATATTCGAAATGAAGGTAAGAGGTATTTCTTAGTGGACGTGATGAGTTTTCCACACGCGTTTCGAGAGAAAACACAGAACATACATTTCGCATAGAGAGCAACTTGAACTAATTTCAAGTTCAGCACTTGTCCTAATTTCACAAAATTGTACGCCTGAAATTAAACTGAAATTAATAAATTCTGTATGATTGCATCTATAAACCAAAATTCGATTTATCTAACATCTCTGACATTGACATGCATAGCTTGCTTGACACTGCATAAAATCTTCATCCATTTAAAGCTCTAATTAATGGATGCATGGGATGATATGATCTTGGAAATGGAATACAAACGATGTTTGAAATAATAGCATTGAATTAAAAATATAGACGTTACAACAGATGATAGTGATCAGAAACAAAAAGGATAAAATGAAAACAGTAAAATTAGAAACTGAACATTGAGTCTTATGTTTTGAGAGATTTTTCTTCTTCGTTTTCGACGTAAATCTAACAAAAATCAGCCTTTTGCTGCCAACAAATTGTATTTCAACCGAAAACTTTGTACAAACTTTTGATATATTTTTTAGGTTCGTTGGTAAAATAATCATATATTCTTCACTATTCAATATCGTTTATAAGGTGATGAAAAGTGTTTGAGATGCATTTTACGTATGTATCTAAGACAATATTCAAGAAAGTGTTCAGTGTGATGAGAGATTGTACACTTTATGATGATGCTCAAAATGAAATTGAAGGCAAAAGTTAAGAAAGTATTCCTAAAAATAACGGCTCAGAAAGTATTTTCAAAGGTGGTAGTTAAGAACGTATCTTTAACTGTACACTGAAGATTGATAGGTGTCCCATGTTTTAGCTAAGCAAAACGCGTGGGTGAGCACAGGCCTCTACGCCGCCCCGGGAGAGACCGTCACAGTCATCGTGCCTAAGGAAATCGTTAACAAAGGCCTGCAGGTTTGTCTTCGAACTTTTACTCTACAAAGAATCATTCATTTCATTGTTTTGTTGAAGATCACTTTAAGGTGTGCATTAGAATCATTATTGGCTTCTGAAATGTAGACGAAGCACGTTTTGTAAACAACAGGAGCTTAAAACGCCTCTGCACAGGACAGTTGGTGCCTCGTTTGAAGGGTGTTCTAAGGAGTGGTAATCAGAGTTTGAGTGCCTCTAGCGTAGATATTTTGTTATGATTACCATGTCAACAGGCGTAGGTACAAATTTAATGAGTTCAGATAATGAAGATCTTCCTACAGAAGCTAATTGAAAATTGGCAGCCATTTAGCTTCCTTTGCATATGAAAACTGAACGAAATAGATTTGCGTTTTCATCTTTCAAACTGTGAGCAGTTTGTTATTTAATCATTCAGATAGAGAGGAGAAATAATATTAGATTCGATTAGAAATCGTCCAGAAGAAATAAAGCCGAGATTGCGTTACATTTGTACGGTTTGTTTGGCTGCAGGTGCAGGTCGGGTGCCACTCAGACCAACTCTTCAAGAAGCGAGAGCTGAAGAGAGCTCCGGTTGTGGTGCGCCGTGTGCCCCTCACGGCCGACACGTTGGAGCTGTGCTACCTCTGGGGAGGTCTCATCTACTTCCTCGTGCCAGGAAATTGCGATCTAGGACAAGTTCAAGTCAACGTCCAGAACGCTGCCAGGGCTCCTTTCTTTCAGCTCGGTAAGTTTCTGAAGTGTATTAAAGAAAAAAAATTAGGGTAACAACAATTATCTATAGGCAATTTATTTGATCATTTTACTTTCCCTTTTACTACGTGTATATCTTTATGGTTTTGATCAAGATTGAATTATCAGTGTCATAAATTTCCTGAACATGGAAATTTTTTGTATTTCACTAACTTTTTCCCTAATGGTTGCCAAATTACAAATTCGATTTTCCACTCTCTTGCACTCTAAAAGATCGTGGACGGTCCGTGAGGGAAGAGAATATAGTTTCTTAGAACTTCAACCACTGGTTGCAACTGATGACCCCCAATTTAAAATGGCGAGGTGTATGGGTCACTGATGTTTTACAGAACGTTACATCGTTCCATCTAACGCATGATATAGATTACTTCTGTCTCACACTGAACGGAAAGGTGGTACACACAAGAGAAGTGCCCTTAAAATGTGTCTTCATGACGTGCTCCGTGATTCTCACGAAGCTTTATTACATCACAGGAAAGCACAGTGCAGAGGAGTGGCGTAAGGACATCCGGCAGCACCCAGGCCCTTGGGCTGAGCTGGCGGCCGACAACATCATAATGACTGTGCCGGCGAACTTGGTCAGGAGCCTGGACAACCCTGAGCCTCTCCTGGAACAATGGAACGAAATCATGAGAGAGGTGGCGCGTCTTTCTGCTCTTCCTGATGATTTCAAAAGGCCTGAACGTTTGGTGGCGGATGTGCAAATTTCAGCAGGTGAGCTTAGAATTTGGAATTTAGAGTGCAATTGTTTTCAAACTTGTATTTACGACAATACGAGTTCCGCATGACAGGTTCGCTATTAATTACCTTGCGTGAATATTCTTTTAAACACGATCTCTCGCCCAGTGTCGAAAAGTGGTCGTGTTGACGGGCTGTTCAATACCTCTTCAGACTACTTCTTCGTACTGAGAGCGTCCTCGATGGGAAGCGAAGAGCTACATCGAGAACTAAATAAATTATTTCAATAAGTGACACGGACTTAACAATTACTAAATGAGAAGTTAAATGAGCTTCTCAAATATTGATCTCAACTATTCACTTCTGGTAAAGTACGGCTTTCTTGATAGCATAAGATTTTTTACTCGTATTGTCAAAAAAATTATTGGTTTCTGTGTCCATTTTTCTTCAAACTTGGTGAGTTACTTAAATTTCATTCTCAAATGACGTTTGTGGTGTCTAAATTTTTTGATCCGATTGATGACCTGAATTCCCATTTCATAGAACTTTCTCATCGACAGGTTCGATGCACTCCGGCTACCCTATTATGTTCCATGACCAATCGGCAGCTACGCTGGTTGACGTCACTCAGAGCAAGTCTGGTGGCTTATGGGGCTTCATCCACGAGCTCGGCCACAACAGGCAGTGCAACAAGTGGGAAATTCGTCCCCACACGACAGAAGCTACTTGTAACCTCTGGTCCGTGTACATCCACGAGAAAGTACTAAATATTCCACGTGATAAAGCTCATGGAAATTTAACGCCAGAGAAGCGTTCAAAAAGACTCGAAGAATACATGGAGAATGGGGCTAACCTAGCGAACAACTGGAAAGTGTGGACAGCTCTGGAAACATACCTACTGGTACGTAAACATTTTTACTTGGACACTTTTTGTATTTGTTAGCAAGCTCCACGTCTGATATTTTATATTCATATTTCGTGAAATCAGTAATTATTTTGCCAGTGATGAGATTGTCCGCACTTGCCCAGCCCAGAAGGGCTCTTACACAACTATTCAAAAATCGATCGGGTTCTTTTACCTCATCAAAGCTTTCATGTAACTAAACTAGGGCAAAAGTTCTTTTTCAACGTATGGGCAATCTTGCACAGTTTGGTGAAGCTTTTAAAAGTGATTGAAGAATAATTTCTGTCTCAACTATTTTGAGAAATCGCTCTCACAATTTATGAGTGTACCAATAACCTAATCTGGTAATCTCGAATCTAAGACAAGATCAGGGTGTTAGAGGCACACTCTGTATGCTTAGGAATCTGCGCCAAGTGTCATGACTTCGTGAGAGAAACTTTAGCGAGAGACAGTACCAGAGCTACATTCAAGTCCTTTCAAGGAATATATAGATTCTATTTTTGTTCACTAATCATGTATTCATTTATTATTATTACTGAAAAACGAAACTACTGCAACGAACTTATTAAAAAGAAATGAAATATTTGACCTACTCTGTGATTTTATATCATTTATTAATCATTTGGTCGCAAACGAATCCAATTTATCCCGAATGAAACTGAGGTTCCGACTAAAAAAATCTTACTTGTCCTAGATGGAATTTCATTTGTCAGTGATGAACTAATGCAAGTGCTGTGGTAGATATTTGCGATAAGTCGATGCTTTCACTTTTTAAATAGGAACATGTTTTACAGATTACTTAAGTGTTAATGGTTTATAAAAATACTGATTTGTCGTAAATCAACAGTTAAGGGCTTCTCGGCTCGTATATTGCAGGAACAGGGAGCCGCTAACAATGAGGGGCTATTATATGACATTCATCTACTTTGACTAATTAATGTACAAAAAATGTGTGATGGGCGTCTTTTATTTCTCAAACTTGTTTTCAAAAAAGAGATGTCAAAAGTCTAATACAACTTAAAATATTCCCTTACGTCAAAAAAAGTTATTAGCGATTGATATAACTGATAAATCAGCCAGCTGACGTCTCAATAACGTCACATATGACCCCCTTGTAGAAAAATGGGATGGGAAATGTTCCAATGAATCAATTAAGGGCATGTTAAACAAAGTTAGATTAGGTTAGATCAGGTTAGATCAAAATAATAGGCAGTTTGATTTTGGATACCCCATTCCTACAGCGGGGCCTTGATTTCATCTAGTCCTTCAAATGGGCAATTTCCAGCAAATGTGTTAATCTACATAATTATGTGTATTAAATTATACATACAAATTCACGCAAGAAATGGAATGTACTTACATAGACGTACATGTAGTTATATAAATACGTGAGTACTCAGGCTGTTTCAGAATTCTTCAAACAAACTTTAACCTATGTTTCCTACAGGTCAAATGAACATAATTTTCTATGAGGAAGGGTATCTTGAAATGTTAATTTAAAAGTTATTGAAATTTTTAAGTGAGTGTATCGTGGGGTAAACAAAAAACGAAATCAGTAACCTAAAAGTTCTGTCCGGCTATGGGTGTACCATTCGGTAAATTGTTCGTTCACGTACCGGTATAAATGAATGACATTTCATCAGATTAGAGATCTTTTTATAAAATGACTGAAATCATACAAGGGGGAATGTTTTCGCGTGATTGCATTTTTATATTTCTTAGGAAGGATCAAAATGTATTCGAGCAGTAAAGTGGATTTCTCAGTTCTGCTACTTGCAACCTAATCTAATTTATCACAAATGCAATTGAATTTTTACGAACGAATTGTATGTGTTTAAGTATGTTGCCTCTATCTGCTCCAATATTTAGATTTGAAAATGTACATATTATATTTTAATTATGACATATCAGATTAAGTTTATGACTAACTATATATTACTGAAGCCAATTCGCATTCTATTTGTGATACATTACATTTTGGCTGGGACAATAAGGCATGTAAGTCGCAGGTACATATATAATCTGGAATGAAGAACTCTCATGACGTAAACTTAATTTCTAGGTATTATTTCATATACGTACATTTGTCTTAAATTGTGTGATGTACTCACCTTATGAAACTACAGCGAGATAAGTAAGTCGTATAAAAACTCGGGCATGATAAGATCATGACAGGAAAATTTATTTTAAAATAATTCAAACTTCATCTAATACAAACGGAATTTTTTTTCATGAGAGATTAAACTTTTTCCCATAAACTAAAATTTTGCAGTGACTTGTTGGATGTCACTTGTGCCAAATTAAATTCTGTGAATAACACGCAGAATTTTTTTGGCCAGTTCAATTTTGTTCATCACTAGCTATATTTGTATAATTTCTGACAAAATCCAATTTCGTTTGAGACAAATCTACCTGGAATGATATGATACATTGAATTGTTGTAAAATCTAAGTAGAACATAACCAACTCAGCACACAACTTGCCTAACTCGTAATTTTAATAGCACCAGGAGAAAATGAAGTAATTATTGGCCATGTTGTGAAACTAATTGCAAATCCATTTTCTCCCATAGTTACAGGAGGGCTTCGGGTGGGAAGCGTTTATGAAGCTCCATGCCCAGTACCAAAAGCTCTCGGGTGAGTCTCACTCGAACGAAGCAAAAATGAGTACTTATGCCGAAATGTTCTCCAGAACTGTAAACAAGAACCTAGTTCCATTCTTCAAGGCTTGGGGGTGGAACATCGAAGACAAGGTTGCCCACAATTTGTCTACTCTGGAGGAGTGGAAAGAAGACCCCATGCGACGTTTCTATGGGAACGTTTCTTCAGCTGCATCAAAGATGCCTAAAGTTAGCACGCAGGTGTAGTTTTTGTATATGACTATCATTTTCTATGTTTGTTTTATTCCTTAGTGACTGAATAACTTGATCTTATATCCATAACTGTACGCAAGCACCATAGAGGCCTAATTTTGCACATGTTCTGCTTTTGCAGTATTTTAGAAACGTGATAGTGAAATCATCGAATACCATTTAAGTTGACACGTTTCTGTTTTTCTTTTGTGATGAGATTTTAGGATATTGTTCTCCGTTTTATGATATGCCGTCAATTATCAGAATAAATTGCACGTATAGGTTTTCAGAACAGGCGTAATGATAACTGATGAACGCTTTCAAGGCATGATTTTTGATGTGTTGGGAGCCTAGCCTCAACAACTCAACTCATGCCTGGTGAACAAATCGATCATTTCAATGTCTAAAGCGTGATCTTCTATGCCATTTTCATAAAAAGTCCTTGTTCGGGAAGGAAGAAAGTAAGACTCCAAGAACGGAATTAAGCTCCCCTGAAAAACCGAGACCAATATTATTGGGTGATAAAAATAAGCACACAGCCAAAATGGACTGACGTAGTGCGACGAAGTCATCGTCAGGCAAATGAGGCTAATATGATGAAATTTAAAAGTTTAACTAGTAAAAGTATTGCTCAAGTTTTAAGTGTGACAACTTTTGCTCTACGATCTATGGTTTAGAAAGATTTACTTTAATGGAAAACCTTCTTAACCGTAGCCGTGCATGTGAGTCGTGGTTGATGTTAGTTAAGATCTTGTATTTAGCGTTACAAACTGCCATGCAACCGTCTCATGTCCTGAAAGGTTATTTTCGCTTGGCGTTATGTAAACGATATAGGTGTACGAGTACTTCCACGCATTTGCATTACTTTTCTCCGGATTTTTCCACATTGGGATATGTTCCCAGGAAATTTTTGTACATACTCGTCTTCAATAGAGGAAATGAAATGTGTTTGTTTAAGCTCATTTCTTTCTATTCCATCAAGTGAACATGGGGATAAATTTCCTTCATGAGATTGTGACTAAAGAAAAACAGCCATGTTCATTCGCAGTGTGTGTGTGAATACCCTGAGTTTGTACCATTGTTTTCTCTCACGTTTCTGTTTGCTTGTGTTTTATTGCTTAAAAGTTGCAACATTTATTCCCGTATTCAATATGATAACGGTAACAGTTTATATATCACTCTTAGTCTTAGGATGTATAGTTTTATACGATAAATGAATTTAACACATCTTTGGAATTTCAATTGGAGAAAATTTAACAATATATAATGGAACGACGACTACATTCATTTTCATTACCATTTGCCTAACGTTATCAACAAGAAAAGTATGACTACAGTTTTTTGACTCGTAATCGACACCCATATCGTACGTGCAGAATATGAACATGTACTAACGTCTATTGCAAGTTCGAGTGTCCTATTCGATTTGCAAGGCATTTTCGTCAAGCCTTTTGTCTAGTTAACAAGCTCGCCTAAATTAGATATCGAACATTGGGCTTGTCAAATTCTATTCCAAAACCATTGTGCGCCAAATTTATTGCGCACTAACCGAACTGGTGAACACTAGGGTTTGCAATCCCAGGGCAAAATAAAAATCCCGGAATACCGCAATTTCAGGAAGACAATCCCGGAATTTTTTAGATTTTTACATTTATGCTATTGTAATTTGTTGCCCATACCCATCAGAGTATTTGGGAATTTAGGGAGCGAAAAACCCATATCTGAGGAGAATCCTCTAAAGAATGTATACAAAGATTCTTTATTCTCTAAAGAATGTATAAGTAAACCTAAAGGCTCTCAAATTTTGTTCCTCGTTGCCAACTCAAAGTACCATAAAATGATAGTATTCATCTAGGTCACTTTATATTCAAATAGGTTTTGAACATCGGTGAGTTCCTTATAAATGACACTACTTTTTCCTTTATGGGTATTCAGTCTTCCTTTCACATAACCAATTCTCTTGTTTCACATGAAGAACACCTCTAAACTATATATCAGCCTCAAATTTAACAAAATTGATTTTTAGAGGATAAAAACGTATTCCAGAATATACAGTGAATGGCTTTCTCTAATGCTCTCCCATAAATTTCAACACACGGAAATTTACTCTTAAATTTTTCCAACAGATAGGTTTTTCTAGTCGATTTTGGGAGTAGTAGACCTTTTCGATGGCTATGTCGATGGCGATGTCGACTGATGGTATATCTTTGTAGACAAAAAATCCTGTTTTCTGAAAATCGTATAGGGCTTTCAAAAGAAGAACCATCGGAGGCGTTTTAGCTTTCGTAATAACCTGCCTTTCCTCTGCTCAAGTCAATTTTCTAGGGCGGTCATTCTTGTCACATTGGAAACAGTTCCACCCTTCCTACAATTTCTAATCACACATTCTACTGTGTTCACAAATTTTTTAAGACCTGGAGTACAATTCTATACCTATATCTTTTTCGCAATAGCTCGTCAATATAATCACCTCACGTGTCAATATAATCCTCTCACCGTCAATATAATCACCTTTAACCATGTTTATCCACTCAAACTATACTTCAAGAAAGTCAAAACTTTTATCTCAGGGAGGCAACGCTCACAACTGCTTCGATAACAAACATAGGTCTGTGATTGGCTGAAATTTTCCTGCTATCATGTAAGCATACCACGATGAAATGAATGAAACTAAAATTTATCTATAATGCAATTCACGTATGATTAAAAGCATTGAAAACTTTAGCATTGGGGCTTCTGTTTTTTTCTTGAATGCCTAACAATTCAATTGCTTTTTTGAATAATTGTTATCGAAGTCAATGCTTTTATGTCAGGGTTTATTGAGTAAAAAATCTAACCTGGAATTCGAGAGTTTATAGAATAATTATTGTGTTGAAAAATTCTACGTGTGTCTGTTTCACTTTACTTCTCAACACAAAATATGTTTCGGGCTCAAAATTCGAGAATTGTTATGGTTTTTCCCCAGTGAATTTAAGAATGTCAAACAAATTATTAGCGCTTGCTTTGGATAAATAGCGATATGTCCTGTTGAGTCAGGTTTTTGCCGTACTCTGGGGATATTTCCTTTTATGGAGTTTCCATGCATCTAAACTGATTCAACTTTCCTGAGATGTTTGTAGGTTGTAGGTTTAATTACTAGTGCTGTAACTGAGAATTTCCCATTATCTCTGTGTTACACTTTTTTTACAATTTCAGGTTCTGACTTTCTTCTGAAGAATGACAACGAGGTTTTGATGTTGCTTAATTTGAAGGAGGCGGATGTACAATAACTAAAAAAATTTATTTCCGACTCAGTAAATGTTTGCTTACCGAAAACAGAACTTTGAAACCTACCATCTTTACGTGTTATAGTTGCATGTAAAATAGTATTAATTTAACCAAACAATTCATAGTGGTACGAACATATAAGTGTTTTGCCTTTGGCTTACTCGAATTATAAATAAAAGAACAAAAACATACTTCTTTAAATGACATCATTTTTTATTGATGAAAGTCAATGAATGAAAATATTTTAGAACGTTTCGACCTCCTGTGTCATTATCTATTCGGAAAACAAGTATAGAAAAACTTGTCAATTGTCGAATGTAAAGCAAAATAAATCAATCATTCGGCATGAAAAGAAAACGCGCGAAAAAACACTGACTTTTAAAGAAATGAAAATATTCAGTATCAATATTACATCAGCCGAAAAGGGGAAGCTGATCGCATGTAATTTAAAAATAGAATCTCCTTTTAATATATAAATAGATTCTAAAATGTAGAGGTTTCTTTGACTAGATGGGGAAGGTAAAACTTTTAAATCGTTTAATGGAACTGGAAAATTGCACTTTTATGCATGAAAACGAACTAACGAATACAGGAAGGTACGAAAAGGAACTGTCTGGTTCTAAAACTACAGCCAACATGCTCTGCAACACGAATACCGAGGGCTCGAGTAGTTGTGCCAACGTACTCAGACACACACTGTGCAACTATATTTATAAATGATAAAGGAGAGCATGCTTTATGGGGTTTTACCTTTACAATTAA